>JABASD010002002.1:0-31435 GCA_019776165.1 Pogonognathellus flavescens
AACATTAAAAATACATGTCATTATTACAATACATATAACATAAGCAATGAACCTACAATTATACTAAGTAAGGATGAAAATTAGACGTAATTACAACTACTTAACGTACAAACTACATATAATCGAGCAGTATAAAGCGTATCTAAACATTGTTATTTTTAATATTCTAAGTCTCATGATAAAATAAAAACAACGTAGCAAGTGTTCATGTTGTGTAAAAGTGTGAAATGAACAAGAGTAACAAGACATACTTATCTTTATAATATTTTAAAGCCTGCAATTTGCTCAATATGACTTATTTAAAATAGCACCTGCCAATCTACAGATTTACATGCACTAAAAGCATCAGAGTACCAAAAGAGGTATACTGAAAAGCAAATCAAGTATATTTTAGTGTGTTGAACTTGGAATATGATTGCGTGTGCAAAGTAGAGTGTGTATTTGTGTATATGAAAATAATCAGAAAGCCCCACACTGCAGAGACTAGACACTAATACAAAGCTAATAAGAATTTTTAGTGGTTAACCTAATGAATTTTGACATGGTCGTCAACTAACGTCTCATCAGACGTCTCCCTAATAGTATTATCTCATCGTCTCATCCCATTCCATAACGAGAGCAAAACACAGATGAGGATATAAGGATGAGAGTCTGCCGGAAAAAAGTAAAAGCGTTTGACATGGCGTGCGTCGGATACAAATAGACTTTGTATATCGTTCAAGATGAGTGAGATGTTTTCCTATTGTGCTCGTGCTGCATTAGTATTGTGGTGTGGTGTCTGTATGGCTTAAGTTGACTTTAGATGTGGAACTGGAAGTGCTCCAACCCATATCAACATCTTACATTAGATTACAGCTCAGCACCATTACAGACTCATTGCCAGCAGAGTACAAGAGCAGCTACGGCATTTCTAATATATTATATATAGCCTCACGCAAATACATATAGGAGCCAAGTGCAAAAACACAAGGGAAAGTATAGACGGTAAAGTCTACTCGGAAAAAATCGGATCATCAAGGAACTCTTTGGGGAATAAATTTTCCTCCTCTTTCATCGTAGAAATTCCTCTGAAAATAAATAGGATTATATACTTAACTATAACGAGAGAACATGGCAAATGAACGAGTCTCGTAAAGTTATTAGCAGTTAGTTATACACAAAGGAAAATAATTCCAGTTGTTTCATTTTACACAAAATAAGTGTGAGACTTTTATTCTCAGTACTTGTCTATATATATCCCAGTAGAAATCAAATAGATATATCCACACACATACATGCTTGATTTACCATAATATAAAAAAGCAGAGTTCATAATAAGAATAATAATGTAAAGATCACATTTATTTAGTTTTGTGGGAAACTGATGACGAGTCGATGTACTAAGTAAAATAATAAGGTGATGTTATGTAATGTAGTAATACAGAGCTAATGTATAGTAATGTGATGTTATTATGATTCTTGCAGTCTACACACTCTATTAACTAACACAATAGTTACACAATCATACAATGACTGCCTGATGGGTTGGCTTGAAGGATTTGGGCTCGCTCGTGTGTGTTGTTGGCTAAATGGGGAGGAATAAGAGACTTTTATGGATAAACAAAAGACGGGGAGGGAAACCAGCTACTTTACTTTAGTGTTTAGTGTATGAAGTTATAAAGTATAAAATAAATACACACACACATAATGGTAGACTCACACCATAACACATTACTTCCCGAGTAGTACTGAGTAGTGCTAATACGGTGTTGTGCATTATAAAGAGGAGAGAGAGAGCAGTAGGAGCAGATGAGATGAGATCGATCGGAAGTTAGCCACTATGAACACAAAGATTTATACTGGCACTCTTTTCGAGACTAAATGGACCGTGTATCACCCCTACGGACACTGTGTGTGCATGTAGCAGTCTCCTAAACCAACTAATACAAGACTGACTGGATTCGCTGTGTTGTTAATGTAAAGTTACACTAGTGTATTATATTAGACTGCATTAGACACAGGAATGTGCTGGAGCTCTGGGTGTATTAGTAACTAAACTGGACTGTTGTGATTCTTCTGTGTGAGCAGAAGTCGGCTCGGATTCAGACCCACACACTATCACCGTTTTTCTAACTTCCGTGTTCTCAGTGAGAAGAGCTTTATTTTATATTATAGTATCCTGTCTTCATCCTGTCCATGTCCATGGCTTATACTTTTTATTTTGTTTTGGCTCTGACTTACCCTTGCCTACATGCAACGGCCAACTCTCCCACTTTCATTTATCATTCTATTGACTTAAAGGAGTAGTTAACTATTAACAACGACTTGAATTACTATCAATGTACATGGACTCGATGCTTTTATGCAGTTACTAGGAAAAACTCCAGATTTGGCACACACTTATAGATCTTTACACGAGAATTCCTCTATATCTGTATGTGTTGAAGGAGATTTTAACTTCCGTTTTGTCGGCTTGTCTTTTGGTTTCGTTCGCTTGCTCTGTTTATGTATTAAAGGTGGCCTTTCCATGGAACATAACAGTTCAGTAGTTAGGATGTTGTAAGCCATGAGAGTAAATCTATAAAGCTTATTACTGTCCCGGCTGGCGAATTTAAGTTACTAATAAGTTTTATTAGACCTTAACGCATTATGTCGATTTGCAGGCTCGGGGATATCCCTATTAAGTAAATAGAAGCTAAATACCTATAGGCCAGAATTAAATTAACTGTACAGGCTGTCTCACTTTACTTTACAATAATTACCACATACCTAGTCTACTTCAACATGTTTCGCATTTCTGGATGTTATTGCAATTGCTGATGGTATATTTACCCGTATCAAGTGTTTCTCTATGTAAAATTAAAGCAAACATGTACATATTTTTAAGATTTTTTGAATTTTATTATTTTATGATTCATTAGGGTATGTTAGGTATGTATTTCCATTGTTTTAAATAGAAAACTAGCATTAATCGGTTGGTAGTGTGTAGTAGTTTGTATAGAAAATGATGAGCAGTAGTTAATCCATAGTGCAACCTGCTGGGATTAAGTTACATGACGCAATATACAAGTGAGTAAATAACTGGATTACATTTTTGTGTGGTAGTGCTTTCAACAATAGAACGACGGTTTTCAGTGCATGTGTTTGTATTGAGTTGTTGCACTCTAATGCAATAAATAAATGAATGCAAGTGCATTTGAAAAGTGAGAAATGAGAAATGTAGGGAAGCTATTAACACATAAGCTCCGGTAGTTAATGGAGAAGTTTATATTTATGAATGGTTGAATTGTGACTGATTGTGAGTGAGAAGTGCCTTGCTCTGCTCCCTATAATGTCGGTAGTATACCCGAATATTTACTATACGGGTAAAGTACAATTGTTCTTGTGCTGTAAGCTGTTGTGTATACATGGTGGTGGTGAACGAGTAAGGTTTACTTTCGGTCGGCTGCTGTTGGTTGGTGGGTCGGTCCTCCCTTATTGTTAGTTAGCTTTATTGAATGAACTGTTTGGTGAATGAGGAAAATTGATCTGGTGGAGGAAATGACAAGGGTCTCCATCAAGTCCCTATTGTTCTCTAATGATTGTTATTGAAAGGAAATTCGAGAGTTGTATCAGGTTAACTTAGACACGGTGTCTGAACAAACTTCTACTTGTGTCCATTCGTATTAAGATGCCTTACCAAATTGTCATTCTCCACTTGTTTGCAAAACCACTCATACTGTGTCATCCAACGTTCAATTATTTTGTTACTGCCTTAAATTCCATTTTCTTACAATGTGAGATTTTGTATTATATTATGTTTGAGACAATTTAGTAGGTACTGGTTGTTCAAATGACTTTGGTGTTATTGTTATTTCGTAAAAATAGAAAGAGATAAAATAAACGTTAAAAAATAATAATAATAAATGCATTATTAAATGCCAGTTACAATGAATGAATATCTGATTTCACCACGATTGTTACAGTGTCAGTCTGTAGGAGAAGCTTTTTTATTAGTAACGATAAAATAGGTTCAATTGAAAGGTTTTGGATGATAAATGATCTACTAAAAGTCAACTCCTAAAAGTTTGTGATAAAATAAAGATGGGTAAGTAATAGCATAATATATAATCGTTTCAAGTTTTTCTTATTTTTCCTCATGCCTTAAAACATTTCTGCTCTGCTTAAAATATTTTACATAACCAATACACCAGGAGCGCCATGAAAACATTGCTTGTAGTGCATGCATATACCTTTGTACTACAAGTATAATAAATGCACTTAGGTAGGTATATATTTGTAATGCTGAAAAAGTGAGCCCACGTCTTTGCACTGCTAATACTGCTAGGCAGTTTACAATATAATAATATTTCAGCAGGTAGCATTATTCTGTTTTTACTCCGCTCCTTCTTAAGTGGCTCAAACAGAATTCGTAGTAAATCCAAATGAATTCTATTCTATTTGTACACGTAAGTAAGTAGGTATCTACAGTCACACAAGAAAGTGTATTCGAAATGCTATAATGGTAAGTAAGGTATGGCACACGAGTGGAAATAAAAAGTAAAACTTCATCTTCCACTATTGCTCCTCCATTATGAAAATCCATTCATCCTCGGTAACAGTTTTATGAATTATGAATGAATAACATTCAGTACACAGAGAGAAGTGAATTGAATATCGAATACAACAAGAACACAAGTAAAAGAAGACAAGAGAGCTGCAAGAACTTGTAAGTTTGCAACCGTGACAGTGGTATTTCTCCTACTCCTCCAACGTAGCAGTCTTGTACAATATCGTTTCATATTAAAGGAAATGCTCAAGTGAGTACTTTAAATCTTTGTCAGTATGACGAATTGATGATCTCAAATGCTGAGACGATGATGATGATGATGATAAAATAATGGACTGTAATATATTACGTGGATTACATTCCATATAAAAGGTTTTCCACTGGAGACTAATGGTTTCCTTTCATTTCTCAGCTCCCTTTTCTAACGCATCTATTCATCTAACTGCTAGGCAATGCAAAATACAAATATATACAACTAACACACAGCACCATTACATTACAGTTACCATCCTCTGCGTTTAATAGGTAGTTTCCCTTGTCGCGGCACAAGAAAAACCATATGTAACACAACCCAGTAGTACGATCATTTTAGAGAAACATGGAACACTCCCACTTTGTCATTGGAGTGTACAATTTGTAAATTACAAATGTAATACAAACTCCCGAGCTCATCTTTAACCAATCCCGTTTGTACACATTATTAATATATATTACAACTTAAACAATAATCATCAACTCAAAATAATTTCCTGGAGACAATATATTCTCATTAGAACGCTCTTCCTCCAACAGAAAATCTTGTCTTCATGGAATATACCTAGCATGAAAATTATTTACTCTTGTTAATTGCCTACTTGTAATCAGTCAGTTTGCCTCGTGGAGTTGCTGTAGAATGAAACTGTAGTAAAATAAATGTTAATAAGCCTTTTCACTAATTGTCTGTACCTATTAGCTTCACAGTCTCATTCCTTATTACTACTATTACCTTTGTTTTACTTGCTTAGCCGTGAACAGCACTTGAAAGAGATTTTGCCATAACTTACCCAGAAACAACGTTGAACAAGATGTATGGACAGTCAAGTTATTTTACTCTGCATTCTCTCTCCCTGTTCTTACCTTACCTTTGCATTAATTAACGAGTGCGTGCGTTCGTGCACACTACAACATTCTCATCTTTCTCCTCTCCTTTCAGAACAAAAACCGTCAAACCACTTTATCAAAAGCAAATTTTCAAGCTGCTGTGAAATATTTTCTACCACCACACATCATGCGTATTGCAGATGCTGTCAAATTCACATCTACGCCGTATTACTATAGAATAGACAAGATTTTCCCTTATAATTTACAACATTACGAGGTTTTCTCTTAATGAAAATAAATGAATGGAGAAGTAATTGGAAATATTGAGAAATTTTCATCCTATCACACTTCACGATGAGACTACTTAAAACTATCACAAACCAAAACATTTTACAACTAATTAGGATCCTATTTGAATCATACAGTATCATCCTGCGGTTGTAACATAGGCTGTTTTATCGGAATTAAAATTGTATATATTAGTAAATATATAGGAATGTATACTGCACATATAAATAAATCTGTAAGCCATATCTTACTCACTGTACCTATAACATAACCACTCCAACTTTTGAGTCGCTTTTGAGTTATGATGGAAAATAGTCTCTGAAGTGAAATCTAAAATCCAAAATTGTAAAAATGTGAAATATGGACAGAGAAGCAAAGCAAATAAGGTTTGCTGCTGCGAGTGTACACAAACATATTGGAATATGATACAATGTGATGGAGATAGAACAAAGAGAAGAGCTGCTGCTAGATTGATTCTGCCAAATAAAAAGAGTTTGCTTCGCTTTGATTTACTTTACTCTTCGTATAAAGTATGTTCTGTTTGTCAGATATGCTGACAGACAGTTTACGATGTTTTGTGTTGCAGATTTGAATTTAGATTTGTATTTACTCGCATTTGGCCCAGCTAATGTATTCATATGGTTGAATTTGAGGAATTGCCTGAGGGAAAGTGTAAATATATACTCTTTTACTTTCACTGTACCAAAACATGTAATACAGTTCAATGTGTAAGTGTTCTTCTGTTCTTCAAATACACTTACAATTTGCTTTGTGCCTTCAAAAGTAACGTACACAAAAAGAGGAGACTGGAGTGGGTCTGCCTAATGCTAGAAACCACAAGCCTTGGTATATCAGAACTCAAAGAGTAGGTGCCTTCGCATGTAGTGGCAGTGGCAGTACCACCAGAAAAGTACTCTGCATTCACTCACTATTTGGTCAAATCAAAAAATCCAATCTCAACAACATTGAGTGAGTGCTTCTTCAATTTATTCGTTGGTTTACAACACATATAAAATGATATTTTCTTTTCCACTGCATTGCTTTTCAATTTACTGTAAGGATACCTACCTCAAAATATACAGCAGTAGCTTCCATCAGGATTCACACTGTGGTAAATACAATCTGATCTCTGCAGTCCACAAAACAACTATATGAGCGTATCAAACATTCAAATTGACTCTTTATTGACTAAAATTCTGTATTTGTACAATAACACAGTACTGTTCATAGGTCAGAAACTGTGGTATATTATACAAGCATTAGGTAAAGTCTATATATATATTTACACGTTATTTGCAATGAAGTGGATGTTGACACGTTGTATATGGATGAAGTATACCGCACCGATAGAAGGCCATTAAACTGGAATTACCAGGGAATTTACTTTGTACATATACCACAATATGTGTTTATTTCGGATAAAGTGCAGAATCAATTGGAAATGAGAGAATTGGATTTTGTTGATTTGTATGCTACCATTATGAACATGATCATAAGAATGATAAAGGAAAATTCGGGCGAATAAGCCGCAGATTGATATATCATCGACTTAAATAAACATCCATTCATTCACTCATAGTCAATTGAAATACAACGCCTCTCCGCTATTCTTTCTCCATTTATTCGTATACCGAATGAAATGCCAAACACGAATTGAGATGATTCTAATATTATGGTTTGAAATGTGATCTGCAGCTCGCCCTTCTTGTAAATATGGCCTGAAACGTCATCCTTCCTTCCTTTTTATTGACACTCAAGATCATATATCGCATTGCTAATGCCCATGTTTACCATAAACACAATATTAACGTGATTCAAGTGGGAGTATCCACTGACTTGCATTTTAATGTTTTGATCTCCCCTGAATACTTCTGGGTATTTTCTACTTTGTAAATCAAAATTATTTACTTATGCTGAGAATAATCAAAATAATCATCAATACATTTTATTTGTGTTGCTTTTTAATACTGCCATACTGAATAATATTCAGTATACAGTATATGAAAATGACAATATTATTATATCATTTTTCTTACAATGTAGGCCTGCAAGAAACATTCATACCTACATATTTCGGAGATTTCTATGTATTTGACAAAAATGCACCTTGACCTTGTGCACCTTGTACCCGTTTTTATAACCGCTTTAACGTGTCTCTTTTATAATACATTAATTAAAAACGACAGACTTATTGGATTTCAAATCAAAGCCAAAAATATTGTCCAGTAAGCATTTACATGCATGAGAAAAATGTACAAGCGTATCGAAATCATTGGAACATGCGATGTTTTAATAAAATGAATGAAGCGAGAATAGTGAAGGTGGCCAAATGGAGTGTCCCACCGGATGACAAGTGATTACATAATAATAAAGGAAAACTATCGTATCACTAACATATCTAGCCACTAAAACTGAAGTACATTAGTTAGAGTTTTATTCGCAGAACGAAGCGTGAAAATGGTTATTTCATCGTGTCGCCGGTGACGATTAGCATATGAATAGTAGCACCAGCAAATAAAACACTGGAAAAATAAAGCAAAAAGGAAGTAAAGCTTCGATTACGATATTGCCTACTGCAATTCTGAGTAGGTATCATAATATGAAGTCATAAGTGGCAAGTGTACCATTCACAGTTTATTATTATGACTAGAGATTTAACCCTACGGAGAGACCTCCCGTCGGTATCAAGATGAATCTCATTTTTTGACAAGCGGCAGATATATAGTTTCACTGCTATCAACTTTTACCATTTAGGATAACCTGAAACAACCTACAAAACTATATCACAGCCTACTACAACGGAAACTCATAAAACAAAATAATGCATGAGATGAGAATGATATCAAATTTTTATTTATTATTGTCGCAATATTATTCCATCAGAGTACTATAACAGCATGGGCAAAAACATTTCATAATTTACTGCCATCACTGTTATGCATGGCTTTGTGAACTCAAGTTGAAAAATATTACGTTATATTATGAATATGAAAATATGACTAAAGAAGTAGTTATTAAAGTTGTTAAACGAACGTCTATTTTTTTAGACTGCAAATTAAACTTAAATTTTAAATTAATTTCTATTGTATTTGCATGCAGAAAATTATTCTTCATTCCATGTAACTTCAAAGAGGATATACAATGATCTGTATATTATGTCTATTTGAGTCAAGAGAAAGGTAGTAGAAGGTATACTCAGACGCAAGTTGGGTAAGTCAATCACACACGCTTCTTAACTGTAGTAAAGTTCATCTTCATTTAGCAGTGATGAACAAGGCTGAAAAGATGAAAGTAAAATGTTATCAACATCCATCTACAGTGTAATCAAATGTAATGTAAATAGTACGTAGGTTTGTATGAGTTGATATTGCATAATGTGTAATGTAATGTGTGATACTTACGTGAAGTCAACTCTACGTCCTGGCCTTTTTCGTTTACTGCAAATAGTACACACTAAACATTAGTTTACGGTAAGTAACTATTAACTATGTCCTCGTGCAGCACAAAGGAAAACACAGCAAAGCTAATAGAAACTAGAAAAACTCACATAAGTAGTAAAAGGGGCAAATGGCAAATCACATTCCATGCAGATAGTTCTAGTAGTCGCATTTATTGTTGTGAGACAGACGGAATAGATAGATACTAAATAGACCATTATAGTTTCTGTGACTTGGTTGTTCTGGTAGGACTTCTGGTAGGTGGGAGAAAGAAATCCCGTCTACAGCGTAGGTATTTGTTAACGTTGTGAGATTCCAAGCCACTGGTAGGTACATGCAAGTGCTGGGTACTGTGTGCGGGTACTAATATAGCACTATTTGTGCATGGAGACGGGAGAATAAAAGAAAAAGTTGAGTGACTAGGAAATGAATGTGTTTCCTGTATGAAACTCCTCGCTCTCACTCTCAATACGCTAAGTTGAGTTTGTTAGCTATAGTATAATGTATTGAGTAGTGTAATGGGAGCTAACCAAACTAAAGATAAGTAAGTGATATAGTGGGAGTAAATAGATAGAATAATAGTAGACAGTTTTCTATTCACATGCCTATGTAATATACGTAGGTATTTAATATATTGAGTACATTTATATGTGAGAGCACACAAGGAGAGATAATATTATAGGAGCAGGGGTAATAGAGTATAAATCTGTATGTATGTGTAGTGTGTGATATGTAAGGTCGTAATGTAGAAATAGACTAGACCAGACTAGATTTCACTTGACTTGAGTTGAATGGGTGTATAATGTGCTCTATGCCATTTGAGCTTTTATCGAGGTAATAAATGGGGAGGATCTCTCAGGATCCTTAATGGGTGAGTCTTTACAAAGTTAAATGTCTCGGAATCACCAGAGTGCTTTCTTCCCATTATATACGTGAAAAGGAAATGGAGGGCTCGCTCCTATATCCACTTAATGGTATCATCAACTAAATATAAAAACGTTTAGCCCCGAGAACAAATTCCATATGTGAACAGAACAGAATAGAACTCAACTAACAGCACACAGAATAAATAGATAGAGAAGAAGAAAACTCAACTGGCTCAATGACATGCGATTTAATCTCGGAACTATCTAATGTAACTTGCCGTCCAAACCAAACCAGCCTAGACCAGACCAAAAAGACACTAAAAGACTTTGCGGCAGTTTTTACAGACTTGAAACTCGTCTTAAGATGAGACGAAAGAAAGGAGAGCTTAATCTTTCATGTACTTCCACTGTAGTCCTATCACAGCATCAGCGACTCTTCCATGTACCATTCTCCCCATGTACCTCACCAGCTCATTCATCGTATACAACATACAATTCACTTGACGCTTAAATGTAGTCTTTGCTCTTGACTCCTCTTCCTTCGAACTGTAGCACTCCTTGTTGTCTGCATCCACAGAATCTCCCTTGTATATGCACGATTAATACTAGACTCCTGCTTTCGTCTTCTTTCTTCCTCCATTTTTCCTACATAATGACTTTCTCTGATTTCAGCCAAATAACGACTTTCTCCTTTTCACATGGAATACCGCCATATTTACTCGCAGACACGTGCAAAACATATTAACTCCACTAATTGCTACCTTTGTTTGTCAGAAACAAATCCTAATATTTATTGTTTCATGCCTGGCATGTTATATTAAGATTCACATGTGAAATGTTTTCTAGTACGAATGAAAATTAAAGTAAAAAGTATTTATGGGAAATCATGATTTCATTAAGCACTAAAACCCCGGAAAAGTAATCAAACCGCTATTTTGTGTGCAGATATGTTGATTTAGTATGATGTAATTAATGCGGTGATAATAAAGAGATTCACACGAATTTATTTTATTTTACTGAAAGACTAAACGTTGAAAATGGCTACAATTTTTAAAAGTACAAATAAAGCAAGCAATTTCCATTGTTATTTTTGGAAATAGGGAACCTGAATGTGTTTACATGTTTTTCTATATTTATTATCTTATTAAATATTTTTATTTTGTTTACATTTCTCGGTTCAGAAGACAGTTCACACAAAATTGAATGTTTTCACTGTTGAATTATATTTTTAAGCGAATTAAAAGAGAACAAATATGGAAATTGCTTCACAACAACTTGACTAGGTTGGATTTACCATTTATTATGCTTTCATACCTATATCGCTTCATTGTCAATGATCAGCCTAGTGCTCATTCAAATCATAAATATTACGGATTGTTTATTATCGGAAGTTACATCATTTTATTGTTCATTTACTCTGCAGTATTGTTAGGCTTAGAGGCTCTCAGCGAGAGAAGAAATGGATTGGTCAGCGTTGGAGACGAAGACGAGAAAAGCGATTGATGAAATGTTTGTAGAAGAGCGGCTGAATGTTCTTGAGCTTTTCTTCGCAATTCCGCCACACTAGAGGATCGTGGGTCAATGAGAGAGCCAATTGTTGGAGTTGTTGGCGGAGAATTAGCAGAATTGGGGCTACTACTGCTACCAGTGACGCTGCTTAAAAGAGAACTTGGGTGTGGATGATGATGGTGGTGGTGATGACTGAATGGATTAAGGAACGGATTTCCCAATGGAGATTTCAAACCACCTGGACAGCATGAGCAAAGACCGAATCCTATCAAAGAAATATTAAGTTTAATCATTATGTTTTTAAAATACTAAAATTTACTTTTCTATTTGTTCCAAATATTCATTGATACTTTTGCTGCGTACCTTTCAGAGCTGGCGAGAACAAAGGTGGTGCAAAGGGGTGACGATGCGCTGGAAACAAAAGCTGAGGCCTGACTTCGCCAACAGGTCGAAATCCTCCACTACAGAAATATTTTAAAGCCATTTTATTTGACATGTAATGCAATTGTACGAGGATAAGTTGTTTTAAATCTATTTGTTGCGTTTAAAGTTTAAACTTACGCCTCTTGAAAGAGACTAGACGGTACTCCACCCACAAGACTCCCGGCCGACACAATGGAAGCATTTGAACTGCTCAGAGATGCCGTGGACGAAGATACTGGGTTCCCCACAGCACTGCCAGGACGATTCCCTCCTCCTCCGAATACAAGAGACGACGAAGGACTTGACTTATTCCTGGACGAAGTTACCTCATCCTCTTCTTCCTCATCCAGTAGATTCTCATGCTTATTATTATTTTCTGTTGTAGTACCAATAGAAGATGAAGATCTGGATGGACTTCGTCCCGGTTCATCGTGGTCGACTTTTATTATGATCGTTTGATCGTCCCCGTCCACACCGGAATGCTCTCGGTCAGAATTATTATTTATGGAGATGTCATCCTTATGATTAGAATTCGAGTCATCTCCGTGAATGGAAGAATCGTCTTTAGTTGAATTGTCGTCATGTCCTTCTCCAGCAGCTCCACCACCCCGTTTTCTTTGTTCTTCTTTGAGTCGCTCCGCTTTACGCCATTTGGCACGGCGATTTTGAAACCAGACCTGTGTATAACCACAAGAGCAAAAATATTCATTTACTGGTCGAGTTAGGTTAGGAATTATTTATTAGCGGATTACTAATTCCGGCGAGAATCACGATCATTCTACTTGATTTTTGTTCGCGATTTTAGTCAGAAGGGTTTAACAAGCTTAATGGGAAGGAGACTGGAGTGTGGAGTAGAAAGGATTGGAATAGAATAGAGCGGAATAGGATTTGGTTTGGCTAATGCGATGGTCCACGTAGCAGAATCGGGAAAACAGGATAGGGTTGGAAAAGGATATAATAAAAATAATTCTCAAAGGAGGAGGACACCACAAACTACTACTATTTCTATTCTCTCGTATTCTACGCAACGAATTTTTCCTCGTCACAACAGAACAGTCCACACGAGAAGAGAAAGGAAATAACTAGAAGGCTTTGCGGCTTTTGGCTTAAAGGTTTTACACTGCAGCTCACAATTTCTCTCTCTTTCTATTCTATTCTATTTTTGCCTGTTTATTTACGTGGCTCTAGTTAAGCAACAAGAGTTTTGACTTTACTGCTTTCCTCTGCATTCAGTGCTACTTGAATCTAGTCAGAAACGTTGTTGTAGTGAAATGTGGATGAGAGCAGAGAAAGACGAAGTAGGAAGATACAAAGTAGCGAAAGAGAAAAAATAGGGAAAGAAAAATAAATGTATAGGATTAAGACCTGTCCTCACGAATAAGATCAACTCATCCATCATTCTAAATCCACTTTGTGTCTGATAATTGAGTGGATGGGCTTTAACACAGACTTTCCCTACAGTTACTAGCAGTTACTGTATCTCTCAGTTCCTTTCTTTCCTGTTTTCGGTGTGATCTCCCTTAGAAAAAGTTAAGAACAACTGAGAATGAGTTAGATTTGCTCGGTACCCGAAACCATTTCTGTGTGTAGGTGTACATAGGTAGGTCGTGCATAATATGCTTTTCCACTCTATATCTTCCATTATCATACACAATTTCGGACCTCTTTTTTGCTTTCATTAGTTACACCGATTCTTGCTTCTCATATATTATCTTTGTTATAGCAAATTCTATAGAAGAGAGTAAATAAATGTTAATATGATATTGTTACGTTATTTAATTACATTTAAACTTGCCAATCCCTTTTACGTGAGCAATAAAATTGGCTAGTAGTACAGCTATGTATACCTATATAATGAAGAATGGCAGGATTACTTACAATCAATGTAAATGACATTGAAATTGCTACATATAATTGTTAGTATTTTTAAAGTCTGAAACCTGAGAACATACCTAATACCATTGAAGATTTTATGGTAAATTGTGAGCGGACGGTCAATATTTTAACCTACGTATTTGTACTAATGATTAACGGGATAGTAAAAAGTAAGTAGATAGACTTTTAAGTGGCAATAAAAACATTTACTTACTTGAACTCTGGCCTCGGTCAGATTTATCTTCATAGCCAGGTCTTCTCTTGTGAAAACGTCTGGGTAATGGCTGCATAAACAAAATATAAAGCGTTCATGTTGTATGCTACATTTCTATAAAATTTGGATGTTAATAAACTTTCTTTTAGTTCAATTTGAAATTAACTTACCTTAAATTAAATGCTGTTTCTAACTCCTCCAGCTGCAAAGTAGGAAAAAGTTAAGTAAAATAATATCATTAGAGTGCGTAATTAATTTCGGTCATTAAGAGTCGAACACGAGAAGCTTATTATAGTTACATTGAATTTAGTTAGTGCCGCAAAGAAAAGTTTGGCCAGTAATTAAAGCATAGTGCTTCCATACAATCTACTTTCTGTGTGTACCTAAAGTACCTACACTCATTCGGTTAAACTTATGCTATTAATCTGAAAACGGTGTCTACTTTGTCTTATTATCTCTTTCTGCGTGCAAGGTTGAAGCTGTATTACCATTTTTTTGATACTTTTTGATATTGATATTAAAAATTCATATCGGTAGGTACATAGGGAGCTGGCATATAAATTTGCTTTCTCTTATTTAGCAATTAGTTAATACTAATTCACTAATTGTTACAGGTTAATACTAAGGTGAAGCTTTTTAAGGAAAAAACAGACATTCATATAATTGCAGTGCATAAACGTAAGTAGTTTAATCTTTGGTAAGAATTAAGTGAAAATGAAACAACGCATTTAATCTTGAAACTTGATTTAAATAATTTAAACCTTACAAACAAGAAGGAGATATCAACTTGCAGATGTTAAGGAGTTGATTCTGTTTTATTTTATTTATCATTTTAGATTTTGATTTTAGAGAGCATGATTCAATTGTCTGCAGGAAGATGCAAAGAGCGGCCGACTTCTCTTGTTGTCGAGCGAATTAATATTTGATAAGCTAACGTATGGTTGGAAAAAATTAACTAAAAAGCAGGTACCTGCTGTAGAGTAAAAGTTGTTCGATTTCTCCGTTGCTTTCTTCTGACGAACGAGTCATCGTGTATCTCAGGAGAGTATCCGTATGAAGGATCTAAAGAAAATGTCATAATGGGTTCACTTCAGTTCTATTAATAATCTGAAATGTGGAAAATGAATTTGTATTGCAAATCGTATAACACAAGACAGTGTGAGTAACTAATTCTTTTTGGAATAGGCTTTAGACGAGATGAATTTTATATTTATTAACGGGGTATCTGTACATTATTCAGGCGTCTGTCTCTAAGCACGTTAGTTCAGAGGGAAACCAAGTAAAGGAATAATACGTCAAATATGTAGGAAAGTATAAACTTTAGTAAACCGTATAATCTCCTTAATTTTTCCATTAAGACTGTAGAAAGAGAGGAGACTTAAAAGTCTTACTTAATGCTATTTTCTCTCTCAACTCTGCCGTATTTCATACTTCACATCACATTGTGCAAAATGAACACAAAGGAACGACACGAGAGTGAAGAACAAACTCGCCTCCATAGAACAGACCGTTCAGGCTTTTTGCTGTTATTATTAAAGAAGTGTACTCGTTCTTATGGTTAGTTTATTCTCTACTCATGTAGGTATTTAGTTTTTTAAGTCTAAGAAGAAAAGACAAGGCAAGGCAAAACATTCTCTTCCAAACTAGTCCCTTCCGTCACAATCCATTAGCGTAATTCGTTCCTTTTTAATACTTCTATCGTACTTTACCTTATTAGCTTGATCCTCTGGAGATTTTCATCATTATTATTAAGTTCTTACCTTTTTAATACCTCTACTTTGATAAAAAGAATTTTTTATTATATCACTTAACTCCCGCTTTATACATCCTTAATTTAATTCACGCTGCCAAGCCCGAGTCGACCAGACTTGCACTCTTGTACCTTCATGCGTTTACATAACACCATTCCCTACTCCTCTAACGAATACCGGGAACTAGCAACACTAACACCACTCCGCTACATTATCATGCTCCAGACGAGAAACGAAAGATTATTTAACGTCTTTCCCGTTTCTTTTAACCGGTTTGCTTTCTTTCTTTTTAACCTGAATAACAGAATGCTCCACTTTCTCCATGTATTTGTTTCATACTACTGTACTACTTATTCAATATTTTACATTAACATAAAATGAATTGTATCGCTAATTCTTTGATTGCACTCAATATAACGCTACTTCTTACGATTACCTTAACTGAGATATTCATACATGCAAAATACTAACTTAGTTCTATGTAGTTTTATGTGAGTGTCTAAGAAGTGTTATACCCACATACATAATGAATCTACTTTATATACACTTGGAAAGAAATATTATATTTATTTTATAAATTGTGAAACGCAGTCTAACAATGTACTGATACAAAGCTATAGTCGTTATCCAAGAAAGAAACGCAGTTTATTGCAAAATTGGTGAGGATTTTGCATGCATTACAGATAGAGAATACGAAAAATGTATGAGTTCAATAGAAAAAGTCTAATAATTATATTATACGTAAGCATAATCGAACGTAAATCATTTACAGGCAATTAAAGATTTGTAATTATGATTTTCGTTAAAAATTCCGAATAAGTATGTAGGTAGTTACAGTACAGGTACCTCTTAATCTCAACACTAAAGAATAAATTGGTGTCATCGTTTTAATTGCAATATTTTATTGTATTGTAATGTCTCTAAAATATTAAAGGGTTGGTTTTGCTCAGCTTGATTCGTCTGCCTGTCTTGTTAGAAAGACAGACTGTTGGTTAAAAGACTTATATCTTACATGTATAGAGCGTCTACTTTGTAATCTTCTGCAGAGCATTTGTAAATTCATAACGTTGTAGACTGCCAGGATGTGTTAAAGTATTTACTGAAAAGAGATTACATAAGCGAATTACCTGCTCTGAATATTTCTGTGTATTTCGTGGGAAGCAAATGTGATGCTTTCATAATGATAATGTATAAGAGCATGGAATTATGATTGAATTATACCATGTTATACGAAATTAACCGAATTAAACTAATTGGCAGGGCATCAAAAATATTAGATTTCGTTTATGTAGTGATTATGACAAGACAAGATAGGGGAATATATTAAGTAAAGTCTGCTCTATTCCGTCTGACATCTGATTCCATTTTATCTCTCTGAAGGTTCAGCCAGAGAGTTCTGTCGTGGTAACTGTGTCTATGAACAACTATAATCATATTATTTTATACGCAGTAACTGAAGTATACTGCCAGAGTGTAAACTAACTTACAGATACGAGAACTACTAAAGCAGAGTGAGGAGTAGCAACCGAATGTACCTACAGAGCCTACAGAACACACAAAGTGCAGCTTTCAAAGTGAATATAATATAGAATATGAGAATGAGACTCCATGGGCTGTGCATTGTGTACATCCATAATTTATGAATGGAACACAAGTTGAAGGCATCAACTTGTAATGAATGAATCTCTCGAGTATTTCCACAAAATAGAATACACTGAGGATTACTCTACTACTTCCACTACAACTCAATATCAACATTGAATTATAATGTAATAATAACTGAAATGTAATTACTCAGCTACGCGAACAAAAAACAACTTGTTTTAATATAACAAACATACCTACAGTTACAGCTATATCTTTTTCTTTGTACTGACACATTTCAAGGCTTCAGACAAAATAGGTATTTTCCGCACGTGTACTTATTATTGTTACTTCTACATTTTTACCTTCATGCATTGCATTGTAACATCCATGGTTGTGATAAATGTATTATACTTTAAAGGCAACTTTACATTTGTGAAGTTTTTTGTGGTAATGTTAATTCTAACATGCTAATTATAATTGTAAATGCAATTCGATGATAGGATTTGTGATAGGATAATAATAATATTGTAGAAACTTACAAGAGTAAGGAGAAGGGTAGTCCAAGTGATGATGAGACGCTGCAAGTCTCCCAGCGGCTGTGCCAGCAGCAGTAGGGCAATGGTAACAAAACATTTCTAAAAGTCTCTTATTCATCATGAGTTAATTTGTAGCTCATAAGATCTGTACAGTTTTTCCAAATTGTTCTTAACATTGACTTTTTTCAGAACTTGTTGAATTCAAGAAGTAAGATGGTACTATGACTGACAAAAAGTAACTAATTGTTTATTTTCACTTTGCCCCACGGATTCCCACGTTTTCCTTTTCCAGTACCAGTAGTGTAGTTTCTTGTATGTATAAGCACACCGGCCTGTTAAATTAGAATGTTTTCACCACATGCAGCAATGTGTTAGAATGGAATATACTACGTAAGTCTTGTTGTGTGTGAACTTGCTGTTAGTTGTTAGCGATATTCCTTACAGGGATACTAATTGGGTTTGGTAAGTCTAGAGAGATGTTCACGGTAGCCCGAAATGAATGTTACTCAACTGAGTTGAAACAGTCGCACGGATTTTATCCCAAGTGTTATTAGTGTGTTCTTAGATGGCTAAGTGAAAAGTCAACGTCAGAGTGAGTGAGAGTGTGAGACTAAGGGAAAGTAAAGTGAGTGATCATGATACAAATACGGCTAAAATGAGATACAGATAAAGATACACTGTGGCATCCTCCAATGTTATGTTATGATAGCGGTAGTCTAATGCAATGATACTTGTGTACGAAGTGCAGTCGTGATATTACACGGACCCACCATTGTATTGCTGAGCAATAGTAGCCCCACTCTGTATTGTGTGTATTGTATTGTGCGGTTGAGAGGAAAGGGCTGCCTTTTGACTAGAAGATCTCTTTAGTCAGTCGACAGATTCTCTCGCATGTGCATACGCTGCTTCTAAAATGCCCGCCCGCTTCATATCACACAAGCGGGTAGGCATTCCCGTAATAAGTCAGCCAGGCCCAGCACAACAGGCCACCGCGGATCACATCCTTTTACCATAAGATCATACAAGTATGCTTTCCAGCACACTACACGTAGGTCACAACATATCAAATCACCCTACCTTTCACTAACTGATTGTTTCACTCCTGCCGTGTCCTCAACTTCAACAGACAATCCTTATCCACATAAGTACATCTGTAGATCTTTTTTAATTGAAATCCCTTGCTTTACTAAACTGTACAATATAATATACATTTTACAGATACTGTAGCTAATTAACTTCCGGAAGTCCACAGATCTGTAATTACTATAATTTTACAAACGTTTTATAAATTCTTGATTTATTTAAGGAAGGTTTATGTCTTACCTATTAACATTTCACTATTCTACATCTACTGGCCACTGGCACATCCATATGATGCTAAATAGTTACTCGGAGTAGATTGCTGTAAGACCTGGAGAAATTCCATATCAGATTTCGGATATTTATATAATTATGTGGATACTTACACTCCTTATCTCAATAATTTAGCTTAGTAGAAATTATTCATTATCAGTTTTAACTAAATCGTTATTGCTTCTTAAATAAGCAAGGGATGTTTCAAGGTGTTTCAAAAAGCTTCAATTTTGAAAATTGTTTCACAATAAATATTGCCTGAAAATATAATCATACATGAAATAGTATGCATATATAACAAACAATATACATGAAAGTAATTATTGTAAACATGCATCACTTTTTACTATAAAGTCGTAAATTGAGTTTGTTTAGTCATGCATTTACATTTCCAAAGAACACCAGATCAATCCATTGTATCATATAAGCAGCAGTAATGCAAATTGTTCGCACTACACAAATAATTTTCCAAGAAAACTGCAAACGATTTTATTAACCGTGTGTTATTCAGAAAGTTGAAAAAGAAATAAAGTCTAATCAGAATAAGAGGGTATATAATATCCACATAGCCCAGTTACAGACAGATAAAGACAAAATGAAATAAAGTCTATTATTGCTAGAAGAACACAGAATGATTTTAAATGTTTGTTTAAAGCCGTGGCGTATCTATATACGTTCAAATGCGCGTTAGTGCAGTTGTGAAGTGAACTTGATTAGATTTTATACAGAGATGACATGTAAACTCCGTGTTGGTTTGTTTGCTATCGTCAATGCAATAAAATATTATTACACACACATAACATTATATGTATAGAATAATGTGTCTTGCACAAACTGTGTGATGTTGATATTTCCATATAGATGTGGGTTGCTTAGGTTGGATATTACAAGTTTGATAAAAGAGCTCAACGACTAATTGGCTATCACTTAATAACATCCTCATTGTGTTTTCCACTCTTCTACATCTGTATAAATATAAGGACCAGTTAGTTGTTGAGGTTAACATTACATTTGTCATCCAAATTCAATACACTCAGTCTGTACGAAGAGTGCCACCAAGAATTAATCTTACGAGTAGTGCAGCTTTTATGTTTATTGGGCAGGGGACATGGAGAGGCAGGCCTGGTTGGATATGCAGAAAGTGTAGGGACACACACTCACACAAGGGAAGTCAGCAGGAGTCATCGACAGGGATAATAGAATACAGGATGAACCCGTTTATAGAAATTAAAGTGAAAATCTGAATTTCCTCATTTTAAACTCGATGTTATGCATTTCGAACTCATTACGACTCATTATCTTGTTAAATGGACATCCACTCCTCTTAATAGTCAATGGAACTCAGTGTCAACTCCACCATTAAGCTGAGAGTGGCTGATATTGCTGGTGACATGTGCTACATATATATGAAAGTGTTAATGCATAATACGCTCCAGTACTAAAATTAAACTCTCCACATTATCTTTTTAAATTGCATCCTCTTCTGTGCAGAAAAAAACGAGGGAGCTGCTGGAGCTGGCTGAGTTAGAGTCAACTTAAGTTAGCAGCAGGCAGTTTTCACTATTATTATTACAATAATGATATTATTATCTCCGGATCTTCCTCTTCATCTTATAACATTTTAAATTATATTCAATCGAGCCGAGTGGAATGACTACGCTCATAAGTTAGCTGTGTAAATGACTCATTGTTTTGTCAGGTCAAACTGTTTAAAAGACTTTATTAATATAATTAATTTAGCATTGTATTTTCTATCACATAACAATCTCTTCTTTACTACAATATGTACTTGAAGATGTAGAAATAATAATTGTATTACATTATGACGCATATTACACACATGCACAGACATGTACTTGCCAAATCTTAAAAATTACTCGCATAATCATTTTGATTAAACGAGATTAGACAGTAGTTGCCAAAGATGTAATGTTCACTTGTAGCTTCCTGCTTGCAGTCTCTAAGCATTCATAATGCAGCTTCGAATACTCGTACACAGAGATTCGCCACCACTTTAGCTTACACTTGTCGTATTGAAAATGTCTCGCATTTATATATCTCTCTGTTCGCACATGTATAATATATCAAGTATGTATGAAGTATGTCTGCAAATACAATTTTCTGACGTAATCTTCGTTTGTTGCTCTTCTTTAGAGCTTCACATACGCTTATGTATATGCATACCTAAGCGAACAAGATAATTATTTCACATCTATTCGGCAAATCATACTAAAACGTTTAGACACATATTTATCAAGTTAAAAAAGTTAAAACCTTAGACCAAAAACACACTAATTAATGAAATTTTCTATTACATAAGGTTATATTTATATCGTAGTTTCACGAAAATAATATTATTATTTAACTAAGTACATTTATTTTTCGTTCAAATGATAATACTTATGGCCCCTGAATACCTATGCTGCATTTATATTTTTGTTTTAATTTGTTATTCGTTTACATGTTGGATTATTCTTCAAAGAAGGCACTAATGGACGTATTACATGATTTACATATAGTCCACAATGCAACATATGGAACAGAGTCCTGAAATAGTTTATAGTGAGAGGGTCGGCTTTGTTTGACACACACGGGTCCTGCTAAATACATATGAAATCCTTCTGTATACAAATACTGTTCATATGTGTCATTTGCGGCAAAATCTACAACTAAACTACTGTAGTGCAAGTTACTACTCCCGACTCCCCATATCATGCACCGCGTACTAGAATAAGTAAACACTACAGCTACAGCCCGTGTGTGCACCCTGCTAAGCTATCCAAATTCATAAGTGTACTGCAAATAAGTAGCATTTCATTCAATTTATTGCCGTATTATCATTGGACATGTGGAATTAGAAAAGTTGTATTATTGCATAAACGGATAAGTAAAATACAAATACTTACATGTGGTAAAAGGTGTTGTATGCAATATTAAACGTGGGGAAGATAGTAGGGGTTGATGGATAAATAAACCTATTACAGGATTTGTGTTAGACTAATTTTCACTTGAGGGCAGTGCAATATAAATTGACCATGAAATATGTTAGTGCACTGCACTGTCTGCGAATAGAAAAATCCAGTCGAAGTAAATCTCTTGATAAGTAAGAGTTACAGTTACATTGCACTGTATACGAACAGTAGAATTAAACAGACGTCATACTGAGCTTTGATCCACCTTACAATAGAAATATAATACTAGCCACGGCTACAACTGTCAGAAAAAGAGATTTTACATTGATGTTTTACACAGTAACTGTTTTTCTTTGTCGACTTGTTGTTTTAATGATTTGCAATATTCAGACTGCATCTGCAATGCACATAAAATACTTATATTAAATATATATCCATCATGATTACTTGCTTATTAAATGCCTACAAATACATTTCCGTGAAGTAAATTGTGTTAACCATAATATATTTTTATATTCGGTAACTTATGTGGAGGTCGTATCCTAGTATTGTTTCATTCATCCAGTTTGATTTACTAATGATTTACTTTGACACAATGATTTACTAATATAATTGTTTTTTAATTTGTTTGATAAGTAATCATATCCTTTGTACAAAGACAGTGACAAAGCAGAAAGTAAAATGACTGCCACATTCTTCTAAGCAGAAAATGCTGGGCAATGATCGTGTGAAAATAATATTGAGATAGGAGATTCTACTATAATACACATGGGTGTAGATATGTATTGCTGTTTATAAATGGGGAGTGTGTTATGGCAATTGAAAAGAGGCGACAGAACGTAGCCCAAGTCCTGACAGAAAGTGAGATGGACTTTTTGACAGCTTTAAAAGATAAAGAGGAAAAGAAAATTGTAGTGAGACTTGACTGGTAAGGAGTCCCTTGTGATGGTATACTTTTTCGTCGTATATCTCTGAGTATGTTTTGAATGTCCGTATACACGAAACAGCAAGTAAAGTGAATTCAAGGACTTAGGTATATAGTATAAGTGTACATAAACCTAATCACATTTAAAGCCCAAAAGAAACTACTGCGACTGTGGCTTTGGCTTGTTATGCTGATCGTATACCACCTTTATTTTGTTTAGTAAGACAGTATTTGAGTGACTGAAAAAGGATATGGTTTCCTCAGAAATACATAAACCCAAACTGGGACTCTTCAAGATTTCTCCTCAGGTTCTGAACCTGACACTTACTCGTTTTGACACAGACAACTCACACACGTTCACTTTCTCTTTCGTCTATGGATCTTTCTCTACTTTCTCAGAGTTAAGTGTACGAAAATAATATAAAACCTTTCTTCTACTGTTTGTGTGCTCCACATCACTATTTATTCTATTGTAATTTCTAGAGCTGTAGCGAAAGCTTGTGTCTTTGAACCCCACCTCTATGTTTCTTACAGCATAGTGCAAAATAGACTAAAAAAGCAGCAGCAGCATAGGGGAGCCGAGTTATGTAGTTATTTTGATGGTGTGCCACGATATGTTATGTTATATTTTGCTATAATACAAAATGTGAGTGTGAGGATTGGTAAAGTAAAAGTAAGATGGACTACTACTGCTGCTACCTTGCCAAAGCCTACATCTGATGTTCACATGACATTTATTCAGTGTAGAAACCGTGTGAAGTGAAACCCAAGTCAAGCTTGGAATTTTGGAAGTCTTTACATTTACATTGCATCACAGAAGTATCCTTTGCTCTTCTGTTTTACTATGCTGGGAACGCCACTTAAACTACAACTTACATTGTATTATCCACCTTTCCCTTTCTTTTCCCATTTCACTCACTTTCACTCAATTATGTACTCATATTCTCTTTACACGATGACATGACAGGTGAACAGTCTAATTTTGATATGACAGTCTACCTACGTGTTATTACCCGAGTAACTTCAAAAGAAGAAAAGCTCCTGCGCTTTAATCAAACTTTCCAGTCTATTTATTCAATTCCTCCAAACCTTCCAAAAGTGAAACGGTCTATTCAGTTTAATTCATGTTAAATTTTTCTAATGATGCAGGCAATTAATGATCTTGATTAGCATTAGGGAAAGCTAATTTTGGAAATGAACATCTACATATATGCACTTGTGTTGTTTGAAGGATGCTTTGTACAATTCTGGCTTATATACTTATATACTTAATGAAATTATCTCTTATTTCTACTATTTGCACTGATTGTAAGTGTAACTTATTTTCGGTTGCTTCAAATTGTATTATTACGTATGTTGTTATAAAAATATAATCTAAATATGTATATTATAATATAATAGGATAGGTATAAGGCTTAGGGTCTATTCTTGCCTTCGGACCGTTTATACATACATAAATTCAATAACACAGTTATATAAAGTCGCCACATTAAAAAACGAATGTGTCATTTCATTTCCAAGGCCATGCTGCTAAACTGTAAGTAGACATAAAAACGGTTTGGAAATAACTCTTATAAAAATCCACTGCTTTGATATCTGGTGAGTGGAAGAACTAACAAGTTCAAAGAATACGTCTATTGTGTTTATTTGTCTCTACAGACTGACTTTTTGACTTGCTGTCAGTCTATAGTCCATTTAGCATTTACGATTGCAATTTGGAGAATACATCTAGTACTCTTACATATTACGAAAGAATTACATTACTTTACATCGGATCTTGATGTCAACTTTTCCCCATTTTTGGACATTTCTTGTAATGCCAAAACTATCTGACTAGTACAACACAATCATACATTCATACATATAAATACACAAGTTACATGGTATATCTATTAGGTTTTCGAACTAAAAGGAATACAATAATCCGAAAAAGTATGTATTTTACAATGTAGTAATACAAATAGTAATATCTGTACAAAGGGAAATGTAAAGCGAGCGAATCTGACTGACGGTTTGGTTTGGTTCGGTCTGGCCTGAGTTGGCCTGGTCGGGTTTAAATCGAATTGTAGGGAAAAAGTTAAGCAAAAGCAAAGAGTAGTTACTTACCAACATAACACAGTAATACATACGTATACGTACCTCTACGGCTGCTTCTACCATGGCAGTTGTGTGGCACACAAGACATAGCTAAATATGAGAACATACACAGTTGGATGTAGGAGGAAGTGAGATTCAACTCTTTTAGTTGGCTTGGGGTTTTAAAAATATATTTACTTCAATTTTGTGGGTTTTTTCGAGAGAGGACGGGAAAGTCTCTTGGGATGCATAAGCGATGCTCTCACTACTCCCGACTTGATACTTACACTTTCCTGTGTACCACACACACACACAGACACCAGGAGGAACTACTACCACTACTACATAACATGACTAAAGGTGGAGGACAGGACACAACTACTGAACGGTACATTGCCATTACCAGGCGAATAGTAAGTAGCTTACGTGTTATTATACTGGGAACAGAGAACAGATAGACTATTGCTGAATTTCTTCCCCTTTTCATATTATTTGCATACTTGAAACTGTTGGAAGTACTTTATCTCTATCTAAATGCAATTACCTGGCATGGTCGTGTATAGGCAATAATCTAGTCAGCTCTCTACTGGTCTTCTTTTCTCTTCCTGCAGACATAATACACGTATTTCTTCAGATACCTCGATTTGTTCTCCCAGCGCAGCCACAGCGGCAGTAGCTTGGAAAGTCTTCAACCTTCAACTCAAATTCCACATTGAATTTCTTCTTGAACAGAGTTCCCTTCCTTCATCTATCTCTATCTGTATGTATATACTTACACTTGACAGGTCAAGTTGGAAATATATAAATTTCAATTTGATTCCATTTGGAAATGTCTGTTATTAGGTTAGAGAAAGTTTATCTTATTTTGGTCTTCTCGAATAATACTAATACTGTGTGCTCCTATCACGTCCACGTCAGCGTACCTTTATCAAAAACTCAGACGATTTCGACCTTTCTTTTTAGTTACAAATTCGTCTGCGTATCTTGACTCGATTTATTTACATTTGCATGTTCAACTAATACTGCCACGACTACACACAGACATTTTCTTATCAACATTCATAAATTATACACGTACAACCAACAAATTTTCCTATTTATTACATTACACTTAAATTTAATGGTATGTCTTGTTTACGTAGGTTGAATTGACTAATTATCGCTCTTACAAATAAATTGCTAACCCTCCCGTCATTTTATCATTGCAATTTCATTACCAATTCAAGCACGAAGTGTTTTAGTACTGGTTGTTCTACTTTTGTATAAGAGTACATAAGTGTAGTATACAAGAGGCGAGCTATGTATTTCACTCGTATAAGTTTCTTGCACATGTAACTGTTGTAAGAAAAAATGACAACGTGACCAGCTACAAGGTTGAGTATCTGTAAACTAATATTATAGGAAGGTAGTCAAGTTTAGTTTAGGAGCAGATAATGCGATGTAGGAGTTAGCTTTGAGTTAGGATGTGGGTCTGTCTTCGACTGATCTAATTCTGGTTCTTTTCCTCGTCACACCATCATATCAGCATTTTCTTTTTACTATATGTACCTCAAACATTATATAGAAATACCTACCGTACAAATTCTATTTGCTGCAGCACTATTAGTTCAACTTCAACATAATGTAACGCTAACTTTGGTCCATTGTCATCCATATAAAGAATGAACTACTTACTGCAGGCGTATGTATTATCGGAATTCATTCAAGACCGATAAATCAAAATGATTCTATATTATTTAAAATCGTGTATACCAATGGTATTTTGCAGATAATCAGGTGGGGAAATAATTGAACCATTTTCAAAGTTAAAACTTTAGGGTAAATTATAGTACGGAAAAGTTTTCTACCTTCAGATATGTATACAGCTCACCTGCAACATTCGAATGCGGACAATCAAAAGAAATTAAATTATTTACATAAAATTACTTCACTTTTTAAAAATATTGATCTAAAAGTACTGTGATTGTCCTACACAAAACACACTGCACTATTCTAAATACCAGAAACATTCTACATTGTATAGAAATTAGGCAACCAACAATTGGACAATTATCTATGCATTATTCTGTGAGCTATAAGAATATAAGCAGTAGAAGAACTACAGAACTACAGAAGGTAGTTATTAACTTTCGAAGTGCGATACACGTTCCGTACGTAGAGAAGAGAACAAATACATAATAAATGAAATCAGCTTGAAGCTAAACTCGAGTCAAGTTATTTGAAGGTATCCTTCTATTGTAGTACGCAGTCCATACACATTGGCGAACAGTTACGGAATTTCTGATAGTGGTTAATAAGGACACTAGTGACTTGTGTAGACTACCCTTGTGTATACTTTGCTATTGCATATTGGTACTCCTGTTCTGGTATGTACTGTGTAGTGCGGTAGTGAAAGGATGAGAGCAAAGGAAGATTGGATTAGGCATGTCTACACTCAATTGGCTTTTTGTAAGTTCACACAGAGAGAGAGAAGAGAGAGAGAAGAGAGTAAATAGCATTAGATTAGAGGGTCTTCTACTATATATCATCATCACACATTACAACCAAATTGATCATTACACAAGTTTACTTTCTCGGAATTTGCAGACGGGCCTGTACTGCTGTACATACAGAGACAGAATACACACACGTCTTGGAAAACTATAATGTAATGTAGTCTACTAAGAACCATAGCAGTCTGCGTTTATATACCGGAGAGAGCTTTGCTTTGGCACAAATAATTTTCCCGGTTGCTGTTCGTCTGAAATAAGCATTAAGGACAGGGTTGAGTTAAAATGAGTCGTAGAGTGAATGCAAGAAGATGTGCTATACCCTGTAGACGTATTTGTGGAAGTAGAATGAAGGCAAACCACGACAACTCTCCGTGTGTGTATAAGGATAGTCGTGTAGGAGTTGAAGAAGCCTTGGGAGTGGTGGAAAGAGAAAATTCAATTCACCAAATCTGCTCTTTGGTCTACGTGCCATCGGCTTATTGTTACGCTTCCACTGGTGTGTGTTCTGCTCTTCTTTCTGGTAGTCTCACAACTACAATTCATCTTTAGCTTCTCAGTCTCAGCTTTATTTGTAGGCAAGGCGGCTGGCCTACCGCTGGCGTTCGCATTCACAATTCGTCGTCGCCATTCTCTTTGCCTTGTTTTACGCTTAATCCAATCCCGCTGCAAAACTGGAGCTATTCTGAGTGATCTTCTGCTTAGTGTGTTACACTGTGGTGAGATAAATGAGATGTTCTTTGTGAAAGTGGCCAGAGGTAATGGAAAATATATCATAATCTAATAACAACCTATATGTTATTTCATTAACAAACTCAAATAAGTTACTGCAACATCCAGTCAACCATCCAACATATAGTCACTCCACACTTTCTCTTTTCTACATCCGTCAAATGCTTTCTCGTCTCTCCTTATTGTTGCTTTTTACGGGTTGTTCATGATTTTTCATCCAGTACACAGTTTGTATCAAATGAAACGTATATGAGTCATTCTAATTCAGTAATATTAACCTCAAAAATAAAAATTTAATAGCAGATCACCATTCACCAAACTTTTTTTATAGTATAGTTCCCCGTGAGTTATTATGAGCTATGAAATAATTTATATAATACTTAAAACAAGATTAATGCTAAAGTGGTTCATTTATTACACAAATACCATGCTTCTTGCATTGACGTATATGAAACATCAGTAAAAGTTATATGCAATAGGAAAAGAAATATCTTCACAGGAGATTCACAAGCTGGAAAAACTGTAGAGACGCCACCTGCCTTTGTGCTTTCTAATCTTTTAGTGCAGCATTTTCTCGTGCTGAACTTTTCCTCGATGTTTCCACAAAGCGGAGAAAGCGTTTCGTAAAGAAAGCGTTCAGTTTAGCCATTGCCATTGCGGTGGTTTGAGTATTTTATGTCATCATGGACGGAATATAAAGCGCGATTTGTTTTACGATGCCATAAAGGTTGATTGACTTTTGTAAATCGTGATGAGTCTAAATATAAGTAGAAACGTAATTTCCGTCTATAACACTCAATGGCGTACCTAATCGACCACCTACAGTGTTCTTTTATGTTGGCGAGTTGCCTACGTTGCCTTGTGCCACATACATTTAATCTTGACATGCATTACGCTATATGTTTTACTTTTACTGTAACCTTTAGCGCTCTATTGTGTAGTAAAATAAGGATAACTATGGAATTACCTACTTTGCTTTGAAACGTGTCATTCCATGCATCTCATTATGCCTTTATGTCTAAAACAAGCTGGTATGTATTAACTCTGTGCATTCGGGTGCAGTAGGGATATGCGATAAATAATGGTTACAGGTTTTCTTGAAATAATTATGGCTATAAGACAAGTCCTTAATTAGCATTGAATTCGCTTATTACGGAATAATAAATTAATGCCTTTGTTTGCATATAAATGAGAAGACCTGAAGAGACAAACTAGTAGGCTAGGCTGAAAATTACTTGTAGCTTATCCTAACGGCATCATTTGCAAGAATGAGATTAGTAAATATAAATATCCCTGAAATGCCTTATTTCCGCTTGGAGGGAGACATAGGAGAACTCGTGAAACGGTCATTGCTTGACGGCAAGTTGTTTCACCGCAAGAAATATTGAATTCCCTCCCACAGCGATTCTGCTTAGCAGCCAACATTATGCTGTCCAATTTGCTATTCAGTAGAATGCTCTAAGTTTACTCCCGCTTTCTCTTAAGTGGAAAACTTTCATTTCATGTCTTCCATATGCAAAATGCATTTTCCATACATTTATAAGAAATCCCTTGCTTTACTGACTTACTTAGGTATAATGCTATGGAGTTTGGGAATTGCTTATAGGATGAAGCACACCAAGCGCTGTTAATGGTTCGTTTTTGAAGATAATGCACTTATTGATAAATTCATATAAACGATCTCTTTGAAATGTATGGATACGATTATACCTAATTTATTGATGACTTTGGCTCTACCTTATTCATACGCCAAAAGATTATCAACAATAATTTATAGCTCCAGTTCCACTGAATTTTAGAAGTAGGCCACATTATGTGAAAGCAAGCTTGAACGAGAATAGGAAAACTTACTTAATAAACAAAGTGCAAATATACATGGCACACAATTTCTATAAACCTCCAGACTTGAGCCTCACCGCAAAGGAGTCTGTGCAAGTTCCACAGTGATACAATCTCGACGTACTATTTCATTCAAATATCATTTTTGCGTGTACATTTCCCAGCCTTAATGTCACGGTTGACCTTGCAATCTCAACTCTTTACTAAAGATTATTTATATACACTTATGCTATCAAAAACATAATAAGAACCGTATTATACACCAGTTCTCCTGAATACTGCATTAACTGCTTGCAATCTAAATGGATTTTGTAGGTATTTACTAGAGCTTTGAGCTTAGCATGATTTATTATAATACCTCGCATAATACAAACTTGTAGGAAAAAATCTAAAAAAGCGATATTTGTATGCTGCATTTGTGTACGGAGATACTTAATAGTATTTTCTACTAAAGTGCTACTATTCGTGCGTTTATTCTAGCGTGAATGAGTTGTTTAAACGAACATTCCTTGGCACAGTGTGAATTCAGATAGTAAATCCTTTTGTGGATTAAGAAGGTGGACTGGAGGACGAGTTTCAACACTTCCAAATGGGAGGTGACTAAAGTGACTATAAATATTGCGAAACGACAACAACAACTATACGCTCTATCCAATATAGTCCCATGTACTCTTTCTCTGTGTAAACAGCTACATTATATGCATTATAAGATTTAGCAAACTAATCTTACACAATCTTGTTAGAAGAAGAATAATGCCGTGCTGCTCGTGTCTCTTTCCTTACTTTTAGTTTTCTCTTTTTAGTTAACAAAGTGAACATGCTCAGCGTCTCTGTCGATATAAAGCAGAACTTGTATCTGTATTCACAATGTAATGAGAAATGTAATACCGTTATAAGTAGTATATGAGAATGAAGGAGTAATAGCTGTAGTGTAGTAGATATATGAAAACGTATGTATTGGATATGGGACATAAATGTAATTGTTATTCCGTAGAATTAAGACCGCATACGGATG
>JABASD010002003.1:0-31418 GCA_019776165.1 Pogonognathellus flavescens
CTCCACATTTTCTAATATTATGAGCCCTCCGTGTCGCCTTGAACAATCAGAAAAATGAATAATACAAACGTTGGGTGGAACAGAAAGATTTATTTCGAGCGTATAGTTTGCACAGGTAAGTACTAAGTACTATACCTACCCAGAGAAAAAACTTTAAGATGTGTAGTAACTGTGTAAGTAGTTCGTGTTAAAGTTGCTAAAGCAAAAATATACTACAGATACAACTCTTGGTAAAATATTGTCAACTAAAGTCTCTACGGCAAACTTTGTGATGTGACTATCTTTTGTTCTGTGACATAAAATAGGACGATTTTCTCTACTTTCTGACTTGGTTAGGTAATTTAAAGTGCTAAGATCTATACCCAACTAAAGAACAGGTAAGTTTAGTCAGCTGAGACTTGACTTTGTCTTCGTGTGTGCGCAGAAAGAGTAGACAGTTACTGTATCGACAATATCAATGGCAAAGATTGAACAAAAGGCCCAGGCGGTAGAAAACGAAAGGGATTACACAGCTACCTACTACATCCACTAAGTCTTCTGCCTGTCTGTCACACTTTCAAGATATTAAATATTATAAAGTTTATTATTTCCTTTGTGGTAAAAAAGAGTTAAGTTTATTGTTTGTTTGATATAGACTCGCCTTCATTTTTAACTTCAACCGTCTTTACTTTTCTTTCACCGTACAAATAACACTATATGTACTTAAGCCGCATTAAACATAAACCACAAAGAATTCCTCACATCAACATTTCAAGGATAAAAAACAGTATACAAAGAAATGATGAAAAACTGAATGGTTTTTATCATATTTCTCAACTGAATGAGCTACGTAGTGGTTTAATGAGGCTTTCAATTTTTATATGTTGACGATGGATGTATGGCTCTGACGTGGAGTTTACTGCACTCTAGATGAAGAATTTATTGTTTTTATCGATGATGTATGAAATTCCCTGACTGCATGAATACCTTCCTTTGTTTGCCTACTGTCTGGTATATATGTGCCATTTTTCTTTTTGATTTCAATTTATAGTGAGTAAATCTAGCGTAGGAATGTCATGCAAAGTTGCATGCTCGTTCGCATCAACTGAAATGAAATTTGAAAGGATGAGGAGGGCATGAAAAGCCTTAGGTGCCTAGCACCTCGTGTAGGAGCACAGTGAACGGTATTAGGAAGATGAACGATAGCTGACGGCGTACGGAGAGAGAGAGAGAAAAAGAGGGGAAACGAAAGACAGGCTTCGCATCGATGAGAAGGTGAAAGAAGGAAAGGAATCGGAAAGGGACTAGTGGAAACAAAAACTTTCACCTTGCTCTGAAAAGGAAACGATCGTAGATTTCAATGAAATCACAACGCTTAAATTCTCAAATCTCTCTATAAGTTCAGCTTCGGTTGGGTTGGGAAAAGAAGTTTTATCTAATGCCTAGTCAGCCTTCACGTGGTTCTCTTTAAGACTAGTTAAGATTGTAGTGTTAGTGTGTGTGTGAAAATATCTTGTGAGATTCCCTCTTTCGCAACGAGGAAGCACGTTCATAATTTTCTGGTGTTCGTTGTTAGTTGAGTCGTAGAGAAACAAGATTTGTACCTACGTTCCTACTCTCTCGGAACGTTCAAAATTCGGCTAGTGGTTTGTAGAGGAAAGACTCAGAGCAAGTGTTAGTAGAAGTAACCGTACTTCGGGGCCCGAACTATAGAAAAGGTTCAAACGGGCTAACCAGGTTCCGCCTTAGCCTGGGAACTCCCGCATCGTAAATCGATTCCGTCTTGTGTTGCCAAGTCACTCCCCCAAAAATGTTTTAAAAATACAAAAACGTGCAAAGAGGCAACTCTGGCTACTGATATTACAGACACCTCTTTTCCGAACATAAATACTCTCATATAATCATTATAATAATCCATCTTCTTCATACCGGCATTCCCACACATAGATACTCTCTTTACTCCAAGTAATCCATGTAAAAACACGCACGCATAAATCCGCTCAATTCAGCAGGAGAGAAAGTAGAAGAAAGAGCCAGAGGTCTGCAATGAGCATGGAAAGGAATACCGGTTTGAGTGTGAGGCTTGACTGGGCAGCAGCAGGCGACAAACACAAAGTACATACAACTTAGTTCTTGCCAGAAAATTCAAAAACAAAAATAAAAATCGAGTTGTCGTGACTCGTGGGCAAGAAATGGCACATACACACAGGGCTTACACTCTACCATAATAACATAAGGATTACCTTCTGTGAAGAATAAATATCTTAAGGATTTATGACAAATAGAAAAATGTAAGCTTACCGGTCCAAACTGCTCAAAATACGTCCGAACATCTTCGATGGTTGTTGGTGCTGAGAGTCCACCAACGAATATTTTTTTCGTGCGAGTCACCATCTGTACAAAAGAGAATAAAAAAATAGTTATAAGTATTGGAGGAATTATAGCTGAGGAGACTCAATATTTCTAATTTTATAGCATTTCCAGTAGGTACTCTTGAATGTTTTGATGTAATTTAATTATGTCGATCTCTATCATTCATCTTAGTTGAGTATGCCATATAATAATCATAATAAATAATAGTAATGTCCTTTTTCATTTTCCTGAATTCGTTTGGCGATTTAGTGAGTGGTTTGGCACGTAAGGCCAGCAGTCACTGATTCCAGCTGCTATACTATTCACTAAGCAAACCGAAAGAAAGTTCAGAACGGAATACCCGCGATCGGCTTCACAGAGCTATACTCTACTTCACAGTCAATCGACCGACTAGAGAATTTTGGGACTACTACGGCTTACTACTACAGTCTTCTACATTCGCTGCTACAACTCCTCGTCGTGCCTCATTTCATAATAACATAACGGAAATGCACCGGCTTCGGCTTCACCAGATCTCGTCTGTAGTCCATCTGTTCGGTTTGCCTTGGTTTTCTTTTCACCCAAAGCACATATTAGACTTTGGTCTATCTGTGTGACTAGCAGGACAACCACCAATAACAGAACACAATTACCTTCATAAATCGATGAGGATGAACAATGAGATTGAGAGGAGTAGAAGAGGGGTCGCCATAATAAGAAACCCACTCAGAACAGATCAGACGAAAGCAAACCGTAGAGAAAAGTGGATCGAAAACAGATAGAAAAGTCCAAACAGAAACAGAATAGCCTCTCTGTATATAATACTGCCAGTTAGTCCCAATTCGGATCACCAATTATAGACGTATACTCAACTCAAATTCAACCAGACAGCTTTTCAATAGCAAGGGTTACTAGACCGCTCTATACCCACAGTCAAAGAGCTATAATAATATTACGACCACGAGACTCTCTCTCTCTCTAATATGCTTTAACCCCACCACAAATTACAAACATTTAATTTCATTTGACAAACACTAAAATGCACTAAGATACCTACACATGTTTCAATCGTGCAAATGCTTTCCTATCAAACTCCATCTTAAAACCATCAAAAAGCCGTTTAATCATAAAATGTTATAAAAAGGCACCTAACCCACATCTGCAACATAGAGACGGTTTATTGTGATTAAAGCGCAGTGCAGAATATACGATGAATATACCTAATGGTAATATGTTCCTAATGTATGTTAATTTTGCAGAAAGAAATTAAATTTACATTATGCTACCCGAAACTTGTACTATTCGAATTTTTAAGCAAAAACCTCTGAACGCACATTGGATTGTGAAAGAAAATAGTGAAAGAAACGAGTATTTATGTAAAAGAGCTCGAATTGATGAAAAGGTAAATTAGTGTCTCATTGCACCGGTATTAATTCCAATAATGGATATTGAGTCCATTATTCTGTATTATGTCGAAATGTTCCTTGGGGAAAGTATGTATCAACATGTAAATGTCAAGAAGACAATGGCTATAGATGATTTAGCTGTTATAATAGTATCAGAACTGACTGGGAAGAACACAATAGAAAACTAATATCATACGTATTGAAAGGCTGACTGCTGAAAAGAAATTCCCGGACCAGAGCACAGCCTAGCACGAAATGATTCTTAAGTAGGAAAAGTTGATTTAAGTAAATGGGAAATAGCATTACTTCTACTGTATGACTAGGTAGCGAACAAAGGAAAATGAGAATACATATGGTTCAGCAATTGCATTCACCTATTTCTTGCTAAAAATCATTGCAAGCCTAGCCCAAGTGTTTGTGTTGTACTATGGTGTCAGGCATGTAATATATTTTATGTATCTCAGAACAAATTTCTTGTCCTGGCAGCAGTTTAATTTCAAAAAGAATCTCATGACTCCTGGAAATGTTTCCTCACCCAGCGTTTAAACCGACTGACCCTTCTCAAAATTAGATTTAATCATTTTTTATTTTTTTAATGTTACTTTTATAATTTCTGTTACAAAATTTGTAGGTTACTGATATCTTTTTTAATTGTAAATTTTGTTACAGATAGTTTTACATGCTACAGGAATTAATTTAATTGAATAATATAAATAAACATGATATTTACATTCAAAAATATTTTTATAAAAATCAAACATATTATGGCGTTAAATACGTTCACTTGAATTCTTGGACGTGGCATAAATAACTTACTGACACTAAGAGCATTTGTGATTTATTTAGCACATCTTAGGAACAAAGTGATGTGGGGTAGAAAACATGAGAGGAGCAAAAGTATGTGAGTCTGATGAGTTTAGGTAGGTAATGTACTAGCTGGAATAGTACCATGTGTACCTTTCTGTACTTGAAGACTGACTGGCTTTCTTTGAAGCAAAGCTTGTACTTTTACTAACCCCACTTACAGCACAATCAAAAACTACTGATACAGGCGACACGGGTCTGAGACTATGCTCTGTTATCAGCTGCCAAGCTTACATGAACGTTAATACTATTCCAGCATAGCTGCACGCGGCAAGGAAACAATGCGCAATGTAGGAGTACGTATTACCAGGAATACGCACACGTGTGACGTGTATCACCTAAAAAACTTCTTGGAATAGAATAATATAAATGTGTGTAACACATATATATAAGTGAAGGATACAAAGACATAAAGTAGGTGAGTGAGCACAGAGCGTGGTGCTTTTATATTTATATGAATGTAATATGTAGAGGTGCCAGTATAAGTGGAGATAATATTATAAGAGAGAACAAGTACAAGACTCACTCCCCTATCTCATTTTCACTTTTATCTTTCTTCTTAGCTTTCTCCTTTCATTTCTCATGTAGCTCTTCAAATGAAACTTGTACACAGAGATTAGGAAAATTTTACGCTACAACAATCTACTTGAGTAGGTATTGAGAAGCGGCTTTCTAAAAGCTAATAAGCAAGAATTAACATAAATAAGATTTCTATCCATTACAGTTGTACATAATATTCTCTTTAGATTTGACTCAAGTATCCTTTTCCATTAAGAGAATTATCTTCATACCATTACATTTTCTATGCTACCCATTTACTTGTTTTGCTTTGCCAATAATACTAAGGAAAGCAACTAACAATAAGATGGATTTCCAACTAAGTTTTTCCAAAAAGAAAGCCATTGTATACCGAAACTAAGTAAGTAGATTGTACCTTTATAAATAAAAAAGAACCGGTGATTCAGTTATTGAATGGAGGATTCTCAAAGTAACTGAGTATAGCAGCAGAATGTAATAGATAAAGGACATTGAGTGTTTCTTGGTTTGTTTTGTGTGTGTGCCTGTAATATTCATGTCCATAATTCCTTGCAAAGAAAGACAGAGAGAACGAAAAGAGAGAAGCGTCCCCATATAAATCTATGGCTTGGCGTTCATTCCAACTTGTCATGCTATAGTTACCCGTTCCTGTGGTATACAAAGTTTACCATTCTACCAGACCAGTCTACATATTACTTTTACGGGTTTCCGAAAATACTTATCATCTTTTCCGTTCTTGCACATAGCCACGTCCCATAGTCTCCCGTACAAAGAGAGTGGAAAGACGAATTGGGCGTAGCATGAACATCGCCAAAGAGCATTTCTTTAACATTTTCCTGTTCAGAAAACTACAACGACGAGCCCAGTCACTTTCCACCACAGAAACCAATGCGTGGCTACCTATACTATAACGTCAATGACGTTCGATGATGATGGCAATGAAAATTAAATTATATACTAAATATATGGCAACATTTATCTACACTAAAAGGCACGCTAATAAAGTATACCCAATAGGTGTACAATATTTTGAACACTTTTTTATTACTGCCTTCATATTACGACATTTTCCACAGTAGTCCACTCAGATTATCTGCATCTACAACAGTTCAGAAATGCAAAGTAGGTACAGTAATTGAATGGCTGTGAGACTAACATACAACATCCTACACTAGATAACATCACAATAAACCTAAACTACGAATAGTGTGCAATAACGCAACCTCATTGTAACTATTACACGTTATCCTTTTCAGTGCAAGTCATTGTCGAACACTGCTCTTAAGGCAGAATACAATGTCTCACTGTGCGATATGACTTTATAAATAAATGGAACGAAAGAATGGCATTCTATGGGCAAAATAGGAGCTGAATGCTCAAGACATGAATTCATTTAATTATGTGAACTTTCCAGGATGATATTATACATATCATACATACATATCTATTTTCTAACGAGATTTGTCAGCTAACACAACTGAGAAAAACTTGGAGAAGCACATGGTCGTTGTGGAAACTATTGTGATACGAAGAGATCTACGAACGAAAGTGCATTCACCATTAGCATTATGTAGAAATGTATCTAGTCCAACTACATTCATTCCAAATGGGATGATGGGACAGATAAACCATTGTACTAGTGAGAAAATTGTACATTTATATCTGTTATGTATTATCTACATGTTTTGAAACTTTTCATCTACTTCTGTGATGCAAAAAGTATTCATGAGAAGAAGTAAAGTTGCAAAGAAAATCGCAAGGAAAAAAGAGACTACTAAATAACAAAGTTAAAAATGATCTGTTAATATCGACCTTTACTCTTTCTAACTGTGCATTTGACAATTATGGCGAAATATATCACAACAAAATTTTTACCCAAGATTGCTTAAATTCACGTCTTGTACTACACATAGTCCTTTACTAAAATATCAATCAGAGCGCATTTGCGAATGACGCAAACAATGCTATTACATTGTAGGTCAGAGAGCGCTCAGAAAGGAAATGTGTAGTATTTCTTTCGCACTAGAATTTCCAGTGTTTTTGCTTTCTGTGTACACACTTATGCGTTAGTTAGACATTCAGAGGAGCACTTTTACATTACAGTGGTTATATATAGACTGGGCCTCTGTTTATATGGTGGTGTGTCGTATACAGACTTAATTTTGACTATCTGTATGTAGCTGATGAACACAGAAGGGAATTTACGTTCTGCCGAACGATTGAATAGCCTCGAGAAACATTTGGAGGAAGTCAATAGCATACGTACAGTACATGAAGCAAAGTCTTAACGACAAACTCACAACAACAACGGGGAAGCCTTTGCAAAGTTTTTTCTGTGTTTAATTGTGAGTTGAACCGAAAGCGGAGTGCGAGTGGCCGAGTGTAACACACATTACAGCGGGAGTGTAGACGAAGTAGTCGTTGTACTTGTAGTTGATAGTTTGGTGGAAGTAGAGAGTGGTAGTAGTAGAATGGTGTGGTTCGTAAGAACAGAAATTCAGACTTTAAGTGAAAGAGTTGCAAAACAAAGAACCCATTGAACACACACACAGCTGGAAATAGTAGTGGTAGTCTTGGTGGTTATGTGTGTTGTATTTCGACAAGGAGCGCAGTGTAATTTGTGGGATAGCCGTAAACTAACGTTGTAATCCTTCCATTAGAAAAAACAAGGAGAGTAGAAAGGGAACAATAAGAAGAGAAATGGTGAAATATACAGAAAATGCAAACTTTTGGACTGTTATCTTTACCCTGTGCATAAATTTAAAGGTGAACAACTGTTAGCCGGCTTTGCAATAAAAGTCTGACTATGATTTCCTTTACATATACATCATCATAACAAAATAGATGTACAGATACGAAAGAAGGGTCACGAGAAAAGGGTGGATATCACATTATGCTTTCTAAACAATAAGCAGTAAAAAAGGAGACGCAAGGCAAAGTGTGTCCCACAACTCTTGAAAATATGATAGAATTTCATCCAGAGCTCACTTTACTCAACTTTAGGCTTAGTCCTCTCACAGAAGACCCACAAAATAACGCAAACGGCACAATACCAACTTTACATTAAGGTATGTGCCGTGTCGTATTGCATAGTAATCACAGACTGAACGACAAAGTCGAGCCAAGTTAGGAGTAGTTGGAGAACTACTGCAGTCTCCAAATAAATATGCACAGCCACCATGAGTTAGTTAGTCTATACCGGGAGAACTAGAAAGTTAGTGTCATGCTAATAAGCAGAGTTGTACATTACAACTCACATATTAAAAAATGGTTTTCTCCCAACTTGAAAAACTGAAGCAAAAGCATGCAATCTCACCGAGAAAAATTCACATAAAGGAAATACAGATATAATGGAGCGTACGTCATTCATAGAACTAATTGAACTGCGTCACATTAATTCAACTTCCATGCACTACTTACTTTTTTGTTAATCCTCAACGTCCTATTGTACTATTTGTTCTCCCGTCGTCGTCTTCCAACTCTTTTTACGACTCTACTTATATTTGTATTTTCTTATTTATGACTGCACCCGCTTCACCCTCGGCCATACGTACTACGTTTTGCAATATTCCAATTATATTACTACATGTGAATAAATACATACGATACAACTATTTTATCGTGTACCTACGTCTATGTCGTTTGACTTTCTAATTCTCGATTTCGATAAGACCTTCATTTGCACGTTCTGCACCCACTAAAGCCTCCCCTTACTATGTCTTTCAAACTAAGTCAGAGAAATACAAACTAGCACCAAAAGGACAACCATCGTCTTAATTTTTATTCTTGTCTGCCTACTCACAATTCAAATGTATACATTGTACACTGATTAATATTCCCTACTATTCTCAACAAAACACAATAAAAGTATAGGCAGCTGCGCATAAAATAAAATAGAACCTAGGACAGAAGTTATCGAATTTTTGATTTTATTCGTTGGTCTCCATTCTCAATCCATACAAAGATTTTCTGTAAGTCCACTTTGAGTTAAAGATTGTAAATTTTTACTTGCTTTGGAATATCCTCGATTTTCGAACATGCATAATTGATTGCATGCGAGGGTCTTAAAACGTATCGAAGAACAAAAGCCAGGATAATCATCCTATATGTTATATATCATTTTGGAAATTGCAAAACAATGTTGTTAATAGTATTCGTTATGCTGAAAGTGCTAGAACGTATCAGAAGAGTACTTCAGATATTTTAATACGAAAGCAAGGTTCTACCAAGTTCTACCATTGTTTCCAACTGTGCTGAAATCGAAAGAGCAGATTAGAACTACTTGTATGCTTATTGCCTACTTGTTTGGGAAATACTTTTCTGTCGAAAAGCTAACTAAGATATACTTTAACCTTACAGGTATAATGAAAAAATTATATAGCTGCTAAAGTTAAAATACATAAGTATATGGGCAAATAACCTACAGACTAGTCAAGTTACATAAGATTACATAAAAGATACAATGATAAAAAAGTAGTTAAGGCTCTATTTGCTATCCCGGCGTATCGATTTTGAGTAATGGAGAGAAAACTGAGTCAAAAACAAAGTGGGAGCTCAATGTAGTCTTCTAAAGCCTTAGAAACAAAGAAAAGAAAGTCTAACTAAAGTTTTTCTATTTTTTTGGAAGCACGTCGTGAAGCTCACGAGAATCTACTGTAAAGATGTAACTATAAGCCAAAAGAAGAACCCGCCACCACCACCAACCAGAACAGTCGCAACCTACGGCCAATCCTCAAAGTTATCTACCACCATGAAAAAAACTTCGTTAAAGTCCTTTGTACCCACCACGCAAGATGTAAAGTACCTACATTTTTCTACTAAATTACCTTATCTTAGCCTTGATCGAAAATCGAATTTTAACGCTGTTTCTGACTGCTATAACACTTTATCAGAAGTTTCTTATATGATTATTACCGCTATGTGTATAGACTCGTAGAGGGCAATATTCTTGAAACGAAATCAAAATTCATGTTTGTCTCCGCTGCGGGTTTCACTCATGGAAACACAAATTGAAAGCTATCAATGAAGATATTAAAGTCAATTAGCTATGTATTTATTTCGCGGAGCACATCAGAAACAAACTGTATGGAGCTAAACAGTAACATGTGTCTGACAGCGGTTGTCTCGTCTGTGGGGTCTAAACGCATATCCCTGAAAGCCCGAAAAAGGTTTGCATTTATTTATTTTTCGAATGCATGTTATAACACAAGGATGCAGACACAACGACCAGATTTTCTTGTCGCAGTCACATAACATGCCACTGCTACCTATATTTAGTTCGGAACAGAGTGAGTTGAGCACATTTATTCAGATAGAAGTGCTTCCTGAGTTCTGCTGTGACTCTCCACGTGCACACTCCGAAGACGGTTCCATTCCATTACCAACTTAAATGAATCGACCATATTTTACCTACAATAACTCCCAATGTGATTTCGTGCAATCAGTCAAATCCGGCGTGTTTCCCCCATCTCCTGTGTCACCATCTCGAAAAATCTCCTTATTCCAACACAAAAGTCTGGCGCGAGTGTAAGTCTTGTCAAGATTTGCCACAGCATCCTTCAACAATCCTTTTGCCTTTCCACTCGTCGTCCTATACAAAATCTAAACTACATTCCTATATCTATGTGGCATAGCTCTTTCAGAGTACAATCTTTGTACGTACAAGTTTATAAACCTTTTCAAGTATCTTCTGTTCCTATCTAACTATCTACTTCTTTCATCCATGGCAACCTGAGAGTGTCGGCGTTTTGGGTGAATTCTATTCGCGTGTAACTCAAAATAATACCTTTCTGCTGTACAGAAGTACTAGTTCAGAATTTGTAGTGTGACGCTTCATGCATTTTCTTAGATGATACACGTATTCATGTTTGAGGTACTCAAAAAAAGTCAAACAAGACGGCCGAGCTGAGAAGTAGAGCCTAGACAAAACGAAGATAGCGACAACGACGCTTTGAATTCCGTCTTTATATTGAAATTGAAATAACAGCAACTGGGAAAGAACTAAGCTACTAGACACGAAAGATAGTATGTGAGGAAAACTCGGCTCATCAAAGCTTTTCTCTATAAATGTAAGATTTGGAGCTTTGCATGGTTTTTAACAGGACAACTGTGACATGAAATCATTTCTACTCATCATATTCAAGATAGTCTTAAATTGCATCACAGCTGTCCCAAAATATTAGAAAAAATGTCTTTATATCATATCTGTCTGTAGCATTTTAAGTCAATGATATGCTGTTGTAGAAGGAACGGAGCAGAACTCATCAATCCAATCCACTTCTACTCACTCCTTCACACACACACACTCACACACATTTATAACCACACAACACAACAGCACACAACGAAGAAAACCAAAACAGCATTTCTATACAAGTACAAATGGCACAGTGGTATAACACAGCTATACACGCTACGTTGATATCAAAACACAGATAAGAACTCCATGAAAAATATGCAGCTGTACTTGGTTTCTTGGCCATAATTCATTCAGGTCCACAAACTAGATCTCATTCACTCTCTAAAACTTATCTCTAGTCCCTTACAACACATATCTACAGATGCGACCAAAAAACCAAGATTGACGACACTACAATAACTTCTTGTTCCTTACGAATCGTTTCTCTCAACATGAAAACATCTTACTCCAACTCGTCGTTGTCCTTCCATGATTTTCTAAACCACTCCAAGTGTTCACATTATATTTACTTTTTACGTAGCTACAGATATTCTGTCTGTTTCTGTTTGTAGAACATGGGAAATAATACACCATCATAATATAATACATCTCTGCTTTTAAAGGTACTCTCATAAATCTGCATGCAAATTGAAAGCACACGAGAGGCTTCAATATCCATTCCAAAAATGCAAACTATACAGATGTTTCCTTCGATGTAAATCTACGCAATGTCAACTTCTATAATGCTTACGATTGTGTTTTTGCCGATGGATTTTGTAGTGATTTTACAGAAAAAATCATACAGCCAGTAAAGAATTACCATTTAGGCATTATTACTCGGAAACGGATGAATTGATAGAAGCCCTACAAAGAAATAGAAATTCTAGCCTTCATCAACTGTAAAATATAACTGGGTCGATAAACAACTACCTACTATACATACACATGCCTAAATGTCTCAGAATGGCAGCACTAACCTTTATGTAGTCGCAATTTAAATCAAACTGTTCTCCACATTATTCTAGTATACTGTACTTTAGCATTTTACAGGCTGGCTACATTATCTATGTTCCTTTGTCAATCCTCCTACAAGAAATATTCATAATTAAGAAAAGTGAGAGTAAAAGAAAGAAAAAGAGAGAAAATCTAAGACGATTCAATGAGGCACAGAATGTCGTGACGCACCTACCAAAATGCAAATGAGGCAAGGCACGCAATACACCACTCTCTATATTTTTGCAACCTTTCACGTTGTCTCATCCATTTTGTTCCTGTAAACAATTTTTTCATTACTCCACTAGCGAAAATTGCACACCGTTTCTACATTATCCTTTTCCCATTTACTTCCAATCTACCTACTTAAATACTCTATCTGATCACGGGAAAAACATCAGGTACCTATAATAAACGTATTGCAACGTTCCTCTTAACACACCGTGCAGGATTTGGCTTATATCTGAAGTACTACCTACACCATTACACAATATACTCCTATAAAGTTTGCACTTGCTTTTTTTAAGCATGAACTTCTTTCTGTTGATGTGTTGGCCTGTCTTCTTGGCTCAACATTGAAACGCCACACGTGTTACGCGAGGCGAAATGAAGAATCAGTTAAAAGCGGCAAAGATTACCGAAAGAGACAGAAACTCACAAACACATTAGCTGTAAGTACGTAGGGATATGCATTTTTGCTGTTTGGTCCGACCCCGCATCTATTTGTTCTATCTCTGTACGGTACACACAGTACTATACTGTTTCTGCGTGAACATGCTCTAATAATAGGGATACCTATATAAAACGGATAGAGAAGACTCTTTGCCAATAGTAGTGAAATGTTCTCACTACAAACCTACTACTCGCCGAGGAAACTAAATCATCTGACTGCTGTTATGCAATGTAGTAAGTAGAGTTGACATGCCTCTTTCTTTTCAACCATACCGTCATGTCGAGCGTCGACTTCATTCTCACATATCTCAAATGAATATATATGTTTGTACATAATATGAAGAATACGCATTATATACATATAGATATATATATAAATATATATACGTTTCTGTCTAATGTGTGGACACATACTAGTATGTTTGTGTCATACATTAAGCATACAGAACGACGACAAGACATCACACCGGTGTTTTCCTTCACAACATAACAGCTTAAAAAAGCTCATCAACTAAGCCAAGGAAAATGAGCTTGTGTCGTAGTATTTCGTCTCACTGCATTCTCTTCCACCCTTTCCACCGAACAGCGGATATAAGTTATACGTCTAAAAGAACGTATTATGTCTCTCCCGACCCGAAGCGACTTGAAAGTAACAACAGAAGCATTGCACATACAACAACAGCATCAGTGGGCAAAACAAATAACTTATTCTAGGTATTTTGTGTTGTGAATAGGTATGGTATGTGGCATCAGTCATGAAAAGTATAGTCATTCACAATCCTACATGCTATAGCAATAGGCTCATTCCTATACAACCACACAAAATAGTTATATTCATTTCAAATCTGTTTAGCTTCAAGAAGGAATTGCACTTTCCATTCTTATTGTGAGTTTCATTACATTTTCTGTTGTACTCAGTCGAGATCTTGTAGTCGTATGTGTGGCAAGGAGAATTTACATTTTAAACATGTACTCCGGTATACGAAGAGAAAAGGAATGCAGTGTATAGAGATAAGATATAGCACAATGCTATTACTATTGGTACTTGCTGTGCTATTCGTTGTTGTGATCCCAAGTCTGGCACCAGTTAAACTTAAGTTTGTACTGTTAATGGTACTAGAATGTAGGTGATGTGCACTGGAAGGAAAACAGAGTATTACCAGGCTAAAAGCTTCCTTATCTTAAAACTAATTAAGAAAGTAATCATTGGGCTCATTAACTTACCTTTGGATGAGCTCTCCTTGGGAATGCTACTTTTGGGTCAATCTGCAAAACAAAAAATAAGTATAGCAATTATATCAATATCTTACATAATGCCAGGCCGGATAATGATGATAATAATAATACATCAAATTACATATACCACTCAATATCAGCCAATAATGACGCGCTCTAATGTTTTGTATGTAATGCTAAGTGCTCTATTACTTGTTCAGCTAACTACCTACACAGAACTGGACGAAAATACGCTAAACGAGCTCAATTAAGGGTTAACAAATGAATACTACATTTGTATTGCATATAACTCGAGTCTAGTTAGTTCCACGGTAGTAGTTGAATAAAGTTGGTTGCTTCTGGTCTGTCTGTTCTGTGTTGGTATGTAGCCAAAGTAGGGAATTCAAAGTTACTCGGCTTTTGCTACTGTTTAAGCTTCTTGTGCCAACATGACCGTGTCACTGAACACAAAGTAAAGACTAGCCGCGCGAATAAATTCTCGTTTATGTGTTGTAATTCTCGCTAGTATCTTTACAAGACTAACCCTCTTGGCAAATTTCTTCTTGTAGGATTAGAACAATTTATGTAGATTTACACCCGATAATATATGATCAGATTAACATCTTAGGAGTCGTGGTGTGAACGTATAGCCATCATACATATGTATCAGAACGAAACCTGTTTCTACTGGATGTGGTCCGTGCCATTGGAACTCACTATTCAGATCACTGTTTTGCGGTGGTGGTTGTAGGATATAAACTTACATATATACTATACATATATACTATACATATATAATATAAATAAAATACAATACACTGATTACCCTCTCACTCCGTCTCTCCTACTATCTCGTAGAACTGGATTTGCTATTTACTACTACTACTACTCCTACATCACATGGAACATAGGCCATTGCACGTAGTATCAAATTACACATATACGAAAACAATTCTCATCTAAGTAAATATACAATATTCATTTTACTTACGTTAGGGTATACTACTACTACACTTCCAACTACAATGGATATGTCCTTTGTAAATTATTATTGCTATCATCCATCTAACAACTTCCATCCACTACAACACATCAACTAACAAGAGTAGTCGTTGTTCCATGCGTGTGGTCATATACTGAAGAGCACTAATGCTAATGCATTCCAGATACTATCTGCTAATATTAATTATGCATTTAAATACATTCTTAACTGCAGTTATTACTACAGCAGCTGAAATGAAACTAAAACAAATGCCTCAATATTCCATGATTACTTTGGTGTAGTTCCATCCGTTTAACAAGTCCAATTAATTCTAAGTTTTGATTCGAGTAAACTTTAGCCAGAAGCTGGCACGCGGGTACACACCACCGGCAATGCATTACTTTACTACGTCGTTCCACTACGACTGCCCGCCCTCTCATCTTCGTCACAATCGCAATAACACACATCCCAGAGCTCTCACGCCAGGAAATTGCCTCCCAGGATGCTACGAGTTTTTAAACATTATTGCTCATATTCCGGGAATCCTCATTTCGACAATCATCACTGTGGATTCAAGTAGTATTCATTGTGTAACTTTCAAAAGTTATTTAAAGCTGATGCCTTGCTATTCCCTGACTATCAAATCTAAATGGTCTACTACAGAAATCAATCACTATGAATTCCTAATAGTTTGCCTACCATGAAAAATGCACTGTAGTAAATGAATATACGTGGTCGCGCTACAATAAAGGTATTGACTTTTCCCAGTCAAAGCCAGAAAAGATACTGCCTACGTGGGTTACTTACAAAACTGTACTTGACATACCTTGGCTGCATGGGCTGTCAAAGGGAAATAAGGTTTTTAATCACTATTATCGACCTCTCTAAGAGTTTTTGCTGGATTTTTGTTATTTTTTCTGTGACGATTCACTAATGTATTTTGCATTCGTTTGTATAAGTCTGATAACATTGCAATATTTTTTTAGTACACATTTTCTAGCAAAGATGTAAAAAATGACAAGTCTTAATTTAGTAGGAATAAATGTAAAACGGAGCACTTTGTATTTCGTTTGTATACAGTTGGGGTTTGAGTTGTCAAGTAGTGGGGAGCATAAAGTATGAAATGGTTATTCAATTTTATCGCCGATAGACAGTAGCCGCTAACTGTGCCACTCCACAAACTCATTTATATTTCAGATAAACTTCCTTTCATATCCCATGCATTTAGCAGGGCCACCAAATCTTTAATTTGGACAAAGTGAACATAGGAAGCGTTGCGCACTGGCATTTGAATTACATGTACAGTACATTACGCACACACATCGTTTTTCCTGAAGAAAGCAACTGACTCGAATATATTTTAAGGTATTGTGTTGACGAAACATTAAAAAAGGTTTTTATCGACTGTAGCCCGACACTTTAGCCCGCACATTTATTAGCTGCGTGTATTGCGAGGGTAATACTACACGTATATTAATACAAGTAATGGCCATACTAGTAGCATGTGGTTGAGTATATCGCATTATGAAATGCGCGTGTCTTTTGTTGTATAAACATAGAGCTCATCAAAGCTTCATCTGTACATTCGGACTATGCAAAAATGATGGACGTTGCAATGTACGCGATTTTATTCTTTACTTTCCTTACTTCTCTCTAGCGAAGTTGAGAAACATGAAGTTTTTTGCAGTATTTACGTCAGAATTATCTAGATGGGTTGCTTGGCCTCTGGACTCTTTTCTGTAGCCAACACTCACTGTGCACATACACCACCGATGATGAACGAATTCAAGTAATGTAATTCCTTCTTCTCATTTCCACATAAATACACTAAGCTGTAATATGATCATGGGACTCTGAGCCATTAATTTTACGAGAGTGTATATTTGTACATATTTTGCATTTTATATAAGTAGGAGAGAACATGGCAATAGTAGAACCTACCCAAACGTGTCTGTGACATTGAGTAGTAGAATAAACTTGAGAGCTAACTGTGACCTATGCAGTTTTCTTTCATGTAAAAAAGATTGACGTTTCGTAATAATCATAGTTCAAATCGTTTGCTTTTGCTTCATATTACCATCACCACTTTTCAGTTTGGCTACCACGACTGTAGCCAAACATCATCACTTCGCTCTGTAAGTCAGTTCATGATGACTTGAAATTACATATTACATGTACACATAACCCTACATTGTAGAAATCCATTGTTTTGTAACTATTGTACGAGTCTAAATTTTTCTTGCATGTATACCAGTTTCCTGAAGTTGAAACACAACCAGGTAAATTGCATGCATTTGAGTATTAAGTTACATTATGACAATAGGAAAAGGTGAAGCAACAATAGAGCCTAGACTGGCTCTGAATTGTTTAAAGTGGAACTTGTAGGGTAGTATGTGTCTCCACAAGAGGAGAAGATAGGATCTGACTGAACACAATTCCCTTGTGCATGCATGTGTATCATCACAGGTTTCTATGCTCAGGGTGACTTCAGCTACTTCAGCATGTTCAAGTACGGAACGGCTGTTATGTGACTCCTTGTTGTTTTGTTGGCTTTGGTAAGGAAACCAATGCAGTGCAATGTTAATATGCAATTCCATTATGTAACCGATGTACACCATCGCATCGGCAACACACAACAATTTAACCCAGTAGCATATTATAGCAGTGGTAGTCGTAGTATTTACCAGAGTTGTAGTTAGTAGTAAGTAGTAACTCACTCAAGCTAACTTATTGTTAGTGGTTCGTTTTCGCTTAGAAGTTAACGCGTAAATGATTACAGAGTTTGTAAAAGAACTCCACATTTAGCCACATATTAGGTGCATGTACAAAGAACTTTTGCCTTTACAACTGAACTGTCAGACTTTATGATGTTTTTGATATTCTTGTATAAGTATTTATGGGTGATATATTATATTATTGTATATTCCTACATGCTACTGCTATATGTAGGCAAATGCATGTACAGCCACAGTTGCTGCCCCTGCCTGCCTGGAAATAACACATAATAATAGTAGTGGGTTCGACCCTACCTTTTTAAATCAACGAGTTGCTAAGCACAGCCCAATTCTAGTTAAGAGATGAGCAAATGTGATACTGGTTGGTGCAAGAGTATAGCACAGTCACAATTTTATTAATAATTCATATCTACCACATGTAGCAGTTATTTATTCTGCATTATAATTCCATTATAGTTTGTTCTCCTTTGCTAAACTTAAATTGTCATTTGGACCACCTTTACATTTCAACATTTGACCTAACATAACCTCAGTCACTTAATTTTGACAGCTTTTCCTCCTGCTTATCAACTGTTCGCATCGAAATGTGCAGAACAGAGGTGCAATGATGACTATCTGACATGATATAAAAGGAAAAGGAGAAATGCTATTTCATTCACTCATTCAGTCGTTTTCATTATAGTAGATAGTTACATATCTATATAGCCACAGGCAAGAAGCTCAAACAAATGAACCATCCAGGAATGCATGAAATAAATTTTACTTCTAATGTTGCACAACCCTTCTTAAACGCTTCTTACGATTCGTCACACAAACAATTCGTACTGTGGGAAAAACCAGCTTTTATATACAATAGTCATTAAATCCTAAATTTTTATCCTAGCTTGTAAACTTTTTCTTTGATATTCCTGATTACGAGAAGGAATATAAATATATAAAAAATAAATTACTATCATTTGATTTCAAATATTATGTTTTGATTCAGAAAAATGCACTGTGGCAATTCTGTTATATATTTTTATCTGGTCGTAACTATTTGTTTACTTATTCGCTACAAATCGACTCTCACTTTTCTCTTCAACTGCGTGTCATGACACAAAATCCGTCAAACCCACCCACCAACCACAGACTGTTCCAATTTCACCTATGTACAAAACACGAAGCGAGTTAACTAGTAGACTTTAATCTAAACGCTGAAGATTTTTCAATCTATTTTTCCCAGAGACTCTAATTGAAGAACAACGTAAAGTAAAAATATTTCTTGTCTTTCTTTAAAGATAAACAAGAAGTACTACGATAGACCTGAACTTTGTTCTGTGGTACTTTAATCAACGTATTTCCCTGCTGCGCCCAACCTCACATCTAATTCCGGTTGAATCGATTTTAGAAAATTGTCTAAAGAAGCCATAGCTATACACGCACACAAAGCCAAATCAATTCTGCAAACTTTTGCTTTGCTGCATTTTCAAAAGCATGCTATACTTATTGTTTGCCGAGATTAGTGTGAATTAATCACATTTTTTATTCCAGTTGCAGTCAAATTGACTGCTAGTCACTTATAAAGAAGAAGTGTGATCGGAAACCACCGGGTTTGTCTTTTTTAGTTGTGAATACAACTTTGTCAACCTCTTCGATTGGATAAAAAGAAATTTTCCGTATTCAACTTTGTAGAGTACATGGACATACAAGCGTGCTAATGCCATGTTAGAGAGAAGCAGTGGAAAACTGATCATCAGAAGAATTACAATCTGCTGATACAAGGATCCAATTTATTTTTTACTAACTTATCGGATTGCAACTAAAGTTTGCCAAACCTAAAAATCTGCAGATGTATCTATGTATGAACCTAGAATATTAAATTGTTGTAGTGTTCTATTATACATTATAGTTATACTGATATCCAAGTTGAAACCCAAAGTTGGCACGCAACAAGGGTAGTCGAACCTCGACTACGTGCATAGAGGACGGAAAGCAAGCTCAAAATGAATTTCAACCTTAAAGTACTAAATTCTGAGAAATAATACATTGTATCTGGAGAGAAAACAGCTATTTGAGGATACAAAGTAACAGATGCCAGAAGGATTTCCTTTGACTTTCTAAGTCAGCTTTTATTAATGGCTTACTTTGACCAGAACCAAATTGCGAAAATCTCTCTTATCTGATGAGCTGTGCAGGCTCAGACAATTATTATGGAATACAAAGCTCTGTCTTGGTCTACTTTGCCGATTCGCAGACGATTTACAAGAAAAATGATCAGTACTAGCAATATTTTAATACCCAACCATCAAAAAGTCATTATTGCCTTGTCATATTAATTCAACTAAGTTAATCCCAATATTATCCTTGTTGTGCATTTAATATTACACAACTGACGGTTACTGAGTGAGTGCAAAATTACAACTCACACTATTCTAATTTAACCAAAACTAACATTTTCCATGCTAATATACAGATACCCCGTGTACATTGGACTTTAATAATTGTAGTAATGTAACAGTAGATTTATTCTACCCTATATCCATTCCACGTCATACTTCCACGAAGCATTAAAAAGTGTCTGATATCATCAATGAACTCTAAAGACCTAATACCTACTAAACGGGCGGAAAACCATTCTCCTTTATTGAGTGAAGGGAAACATTCAGTTTCGCTTAAACTGTGACTACCTTTATGACATTTTATCATAAATAAAGAGTCAAAACAAAAACCAACGTTAGGCATTTAACAAATTTGACGAGTCAGATTCTCCGTGGCATTAAATTAAACAAAGTGTCAATTATACAAAGCCTTTGGTCGTATAAATAAGTTGCAATGACACCTCTTTCAATATATCTAGCCAGAGGGACACTGAGCGTTTTCCATGTGTGTTCCAGACTCATAAAAGAAGAATAGTGGCCGATTGCTCACTAATTCATGGTGCCTACTGCAATATTATCTGACTGATATAGTTCTTCTATGAATGAGCATTGTGTGTATGAGAAATAGCAGCTGATAAATGAGGATGATCTTTACCCATGAGACTTCGCCCGATTTATGAGCATTCTTTATCGCTTATGCACCTTTTAAATTAATATTTTACGACGCATGTATATAAGATAGAGTTTTTCTTTTATAAATGGACTCTTGGCCTTACACTATGTATACCCATCTCTTCTTCAAAACGACAGCTTTCAATTTCTTGCACAACCCATTCGCTTATTGCAGGATAGAATAAACTCGTCGTACTTGTAACTGGCAACGTGTACGTAAACGTGAAGTAATTCGTAAAGCTCTGTAGAATTGAATCTACAGTGATCGTAAACTCAAAGACTCTATTGATTGTGTGTGTGTTCTGGTGGCTGACTGATTTTTAGCTTAATACATTTCCTACGTATCTTCTTATAAGTATATAACGTAGTCTATGTGAGTCTGCTGGCTTACACGAAAAGAAGAGACCCTTGGAAATCACTTTTCGATTTCAGTTGCGTGATTATTCCTCACTCGTGTTGCGGCATCCACTACTGCAGCTAGCATCAAGTATACTTTATCTTCCTCGACTTCTCCAATCTGCTTTTCTTTTTATACGAACGTAAGTGGCAGAAGAAGCACACTGAGTACTGGTACTTGTCGTTGCGTGGTGGGTTTCTTACACCATACATTACATACCACCAAAGAATAACCAGCAGTAGGAATAATGCAAGAAAGAGCTACCGATATAATTCACAAACATACCAAAACGCAGGAAGACTGTTTTATATATATAAAACATATACGACTGCTACAAGAACACACAGTACATGTTATGAACATGCACTTTCGTTGATACTTTCCTGACCTTTTGCATCACTATTTGCAATACCAATGGATTATGTCCTTAATACCATATTTAGAATAAAATACGAATTGTATTAGTGCTATACACGAATATAGTTTGGGTACATATTCCGACCAATCGTTTTCATACCTCGTTCCTTTCCGATCGGTCGCCTAAGACTCACAGTGCAGACGGTGTAGCAGTAGCAGCTAAGCAAACTCAAGGTTACGAACTAACGATTAACAAACATACAGATGTTTTTTGGATTAAATACAGATCAACCTAACGTGAACCTTACTATGCTCTGTACAGTGCACACGCAGTTTAATAAAGTTAAGCAACGAAAAATCCCATTTTTATGTAAAATTTAAATGTAATATTCTTTTGTCTAAAACTGTGTCTACAAGATTTTCCTTTGCGCAGTAGAGAAATCGACCGGTCAGGAAAAGGAGAGCAGAATTTGATATGTACAGTACAGTACAGTATTAGTTGAAGTAGTACTAGTCTAATTATGCCGAGCTAAAATACTGTTCCATAATAATATAACAAAGATTTTCTATGAAGAGATAGTAAGTAAGCTGACTTGTTTCCCCACTTCTAAAACAAACTCCACAAGCTAAATATTCAGTCCATCAGGAACTGCTTTAATTTCAATTTCCAACGAGAGACTTCTTAGGAACATGAAACTTTGCCACATTTTGTCCTCAAAATTAGTTCTGTGCAATCATTCTCAGATTTCGTTTGTAGTAGCCGATTCAAATAACTGTTTTACAGCAATAGAATTTAGCGCTAAACCTGAGTAATGCTGGAGCAGTAACATAATCCGACTAACTGCATGTTCTCGTGGTCAAAGCCGAGGATGTTGTTATATCCGAACTCGTCCTCCTCATATCTCATGTACATCTGTACTTAAGAATATTTACGGTGTCCGTGTGTCTATCTATATGTCCCTAGTAGGAATTCTCAATCCATATAACATACGAAGCTAGTTGATGTTCACAAATAAAATCCTATCATTTGTGTACCTACCAGACGAAGACTACGTAACGAAAGGCCAAGGAAAACAAATCCAAAGAGTACATGTACTTCTTGTGCTCTTTCACTCTCCATGCACCCAAAGTGATCTTTGATTCTATTGTTCTTTTCCTGTATTTGTAGTACATACTTACTCCTAGGTACTTGTTAGTTTTGTACTGTGTCTCACAGAGTATTTGTAGCACACAAAATACATCTCCCGAGAATCTCCCTCTCTCTTACTCTCGTTGACTGTACACATGAATATATGTATAAATATAACGAGAGGTAGTATTATGTATAAGTGCATATACATACAGTAATGTAGAATATATGTATACATTCATTTTTTATTTCCGCAGCTAAAATAGAGAGAAAAGCTTGTGCTTATCCCTTAGTTGAGAGCTAGTAGTTCTTATTGTTAGTGCTTATAATACGTAGAGAGAAGCACTCTAATACTGCAGCCGGATCAAAAAGTTTGCTTAGCTTAGAGCAGAACAAAACTGAACTTCTTAGATGTTTCTTGTCAAGTCAAGAGAACAAGGCAAGGAGAGCCGGAGAGAGAGGGATCGAGTCGATTTCTATATTACTGTAGTAGTTGTAGCAAAAGCACAGTAGTCAACAACCCGGGCTAAGTCTAACCGGTGCGAGGGCAGACTCTCATGTGTGATTTTTTATGTAAGGACTGAATGTGAGGACGGAGCAGAGCACGGAGTAGAGTAACGCTAAAGTACACAAAGATGACCGCCTGTGCTTGCTGGGCCTTGCATGCCTCTCTCTCTCTCTGAGAACTCTTTGGTCGTACTTTGACACAAGTTCTTTAATTCTGTCGATAAAATGTATTTCTTTCTTGGTAGATGCCTTTTGCCTTTTCACTTGTGTGTGTGCTTTTGCTTTCGCAGTGGCTGACTGTACCCGGCCAACCTGTCATTGATATATATATGAAAACCACATCGACAGAACAATCTATTTCTACATATCACACTGCGGTATATCTTACATAATTCCCCATTTCTCATGTCCACATTTCGTGCTCAAAGTATTTCCACTCTGCTCCATTGCATCAATGGGCAACTTATCAAATTCCCTCTCAGCCGCACCATACCACCAGTAAGTCTCTTACCTTCCGTCAGGACAAACAGTCGTGCTCAATGTACTAATAGAACTTTTAGCATGGACTTACTCATCGAATATCACAATTTTAAGAGCTTTGATAAAATATTTTATTTACTCAGTGACTCACAGTCAAAGCTCCAGCCTATATTGTCAGAATAGATGTCTATACATATATATACATATACATATATAGTTTCAAATAACGCTAAGTAAGTGTGCTCGCCTTAATCAAAAATGACATCTATATGAATTGGAAAACTCACTACTGTGATTTTCGTTTCTGAAAGAAACCTCCAAGTGTTGGAATGGAAGTCAAGACTCGTTATGACCATGGCTGGTAACTTCCATGCTTTGTATGTAGAACTTTCAACTACTACACAAAACTGGCGTCGACAACATTCATTTTCAACACTAACTTTGTCAGATCTCCGATTTGTTCTACTGATGAAAAAAATTTAATAGAAAAGTCACGTTTTTGTCGGAATGGAAATGTAAAAGGGTTTAAGAAAAACGCAATAATCGACCTAGTAATTTAAAATGCTATACATCGTCTTTATATTATGCTAGAGACCATGTGTGAATAATGGCAACAAAATAGCTTGCCATAGACATAGCAGCTGAAAAAACGGTTAAAAGTTTTTATACCAAAGCGGCATTTGTATAGATTCGTAAAAATAACCCTCACGAATTCGTTGTTGCTAATTGGTAATAAATAATAGCTGAACTTATTATAAATATAATAATAATATGACGGGGAAAGTTACAAATATACAAATACAAAAGGGATTCATGAGAAGCTTAAAATGTCAAGTGAAAAAATAATTATAAACTTTATTAATTTGTATGAGAGTATTAATGTAATTTTCTTCTAAATACAGAGATGGCTGTATGTATTTAGTTGTGTGATAATATTTTATCACTAGTTTACTACTACACTACTACTGGTAACAAATGTTTGTAATGACTACACAATGAGACCCCTTACGTAATAAAATAGTATTGTACATATGCGACAAAGTATAACAAATGGATTAGATTCCTAAATTGATAATAGATAATATATTTGTATGGTATTATACGTAATACACGTAAGACGTTTAAGGTATATATAGTACTACACATTGGCCTAAGTTTTCTAAGTACAAAATCGTAATGCTAAATTGCACTTGGCAGTATTTAACGATATGGCTATAAAATTATTTCACACGCACGACTCCCGAAAAATCTAATCTAATTTCTGACAATAAAATACTACGAGACCAGTTCAAAAGTTTTGATGGGTCTTCTGTCGGCCCATTTGTTGTTGGACATCATCCGAAAAAATATCGAGAGCAAGGTGTGGGCTATTACCTTCTTTCCATCCAATTCATGTGTTCCTTGTGCCAGGACTTTATCAACTGCTGCTGGATCCGAGAATGTCACAAAGCCAAATCCTCTGAAAACAACAAAGAAAAATCGTGCTTTACAAGATTTGCGACATTAGACACCATTTAAGCTTCCTTGTTATGCCACTAGTAACATATGCCAAGTTAACCAGTAAACGCACCTCCTACATAACTCAATCACCGATTCTACCCAGCAATCTGTTCACAATGAACCATATATCCTTCCTGTGCATTTCCTTTATAATGTGCCGTGTCACTCTCTCTCTCTCTCTCCCTCTCCTTCATTCACTTTTACATGCAAAGGACTCACACAGACAATGACAGCATGCATAAATGTATCAAGAGCGAGTAAGTTAAAGTCAAGTACATTTACCCTTCCACACAGAGCCACTTGAGCCCAGACTCACAAGAAGAATGACGACTAGCCTTATAGCTTTTCTCAGTAGGCCAATCATTCATGTATATGGGTAACTGGTAAACTTATTTTTAGTTAGTAACTCATACATTAAAACTACTCAACTCAAATACACATAAGGTAGTACAACTACCAGTGCCACTAGCAAGATACTCCCCATACACTCCTACTCACACTCAATAGCATGCATTGTTTACACATGTTTGTGCTGTCCCAATAATGTTTTTCATTAATAAAATATAATGCAATTGCCAATGCAACCATACTATAAACATTTTTCTTTGACCAAGAATACACCTTAATAAATAGTCAATTCCATGCTATAGGTAGCAGAAAAATGTATCCGTGGGCTATACTGAATTAATGGTAATGCATTAATAATGATGAATACTAAAATAACAAGCGTACAAGCAAACCGATACATGTCCGATGATAATATATACAAGAGGTATCCTGCCATCCTGTATGTAAATTGGACAACAATAATTTATAATTTATACCAAACATTTATTATTAATTTATTCTCCTGATGAAATTTGTATTCGAGTGCCTGTTCAAATGCTAATACATATGCGCCACGCTACTCAGGAGAGAACCAAACGGTGCCCCAGCAATGGGCCATATCCAAATAGAGGTTTCAAACTATGATACTAGCAGTGAACTTTTCACTAAAGTTGAAGCAATATTATCTACTACAAACATTTAAGAATTACATGGCCGATGCCTATTCATATATAACAATGATTTCTATCAACATGAGTACCACAGTTACATTTAGAAATTGAAACTTGCAATCCGCATAGTTGCACTACAGTTTCATTGTTACGAATATTTCACAGTTTTGTTTTGGCTCGTTAAGAATTGTCAATACTATTTCAAATTGGTACAGTTTAAATTTTTTAAATAAAAGGTGAAAATATTTATTCGTTGGTTTATATGTTGCATGGAAATCAATTTTGCAATATGTGCGAATATTACATGGCGGTTTGTCACCAGGTCAAATATTTAATCAGATGATATTTTACGTATTTCGCAAAGTATAAGCAAGAGTTATTAATAAGCAAATCAATTTTTTTTTAAATATTCGAAAGCTTTTGATGAAAGAAAGTTCGTATTGGTTTATATTCCTTGTGAAGTTAAAGTCTCCAATTTTATTTTATTCAAAAAATAAAATAGATTTCATGTAAACTAATACCGTGATATGGGGCAATATTACAAGAAGAAATGAATCCATATTTGAATATGTCATCGAATTCAATTGAAATAAAAAAATCAAATCTCGATTACCCCACTGTGTGTACAAGTATTTTATAAACCAGGTTTTTAACTTCTAGTCACTGTCACATGGGGCTACGTTGGATGTATTTATGAGGCAAAAAGTCTGTATAGAGAGTTTTTAAATGATCATGGTTTCTAAAGCCTTTAGAACCTACCAGTGTGGCCAAGTTGTTCAAAATGCCCGTAACATCATACATAACCACCATTGCAATAGCAATGCCCCAATAACAACAAATGAAGACGTTAATATGAAGCCTCTCTAGTAGGAGAACCCAATACGATAAAAGGTTTTTATCCTGGAACAAAGAGCCGGCTTGAGTATTCTGTCTGTATACATTTCGCACCGGGTCTCAAATATGCTGCAACCGGCCCTGACGCTTTTAGTCATTATTGGTTTTTGAAGCAACCGTAAGCTACTAAATGCAGAGTATGGAATTTTAAGGTCCCTCCGTCCACCGAAATGGAAATTGACTTGTAACTCGATACACAGACACATTTTCCTCGTTACAAGAGTGTTTTCTCATAATGTTGATAGTTATTCTAAATTATTTATATTACACATGTGTACAAAATCGAAGCTTATTCAAGTACATTTTCCGAGGCTCTGTTTCTGTGTTGTACAGACTGCCTAGTGCAAGTGCACAACAGCTCAGGACAACAACAGTAAACACTACTAGGTAAATGCAACCCAATGATAACAATGTGTAAAATGCAAAGTGTGATAAGTGATAACACGCATAACAATGGGCTCATTTCATGCTAAAAGCACCTGTGCAATGCAAACTCCACAAACAATAATCTTTCTTTAGATTTTTCCCCTTGTGTGCTAGTACACTGTGAAATATTATATGCACAGACACAACACAACCCTAATATGTTGTGTTCCTTCAGCAAATCATCATCCTAACATTAAGTAAATAAACTTCCTCGAGTACTGACTGCTGCTGGTACTAATGCTACTAAGCTACTACTGAAGCAAAGCATTATGGTCCTTATATCTATCTCTGGTGTGTGTAACTATATTGAATAGCCCTATTATTTCAAGTCATGCAATGGATCATGTAGCCCACGCTACCGTCACCATATAATAATCAAAACCTCAGTTAGACTATCTACATAGGTATGGTATAATTTATATAATACACAACTTAAAACATTTTTACAGTGCTGTGGAGTGTAATGCTGTCTATATGTACAAAAGTCAGCACCTTTGCTTTTACACATTCTGTTATTGTGTATACGTGCTTTTAGGTAAATCATACTTGGACTAGACAACAGCTCCAAAGAGCTTAAACATCAAACCATTAATGCATCCCGTCAAAAGAGAACAGTCTCAACCCTGCCATGATTATCATTTATGATGATGGTGCAAACACACACACACATACACGGAGTATATGCATGCGACTTCAACTTCACATTACACGAGAAAAACCCAAAGTCAGTCATACAGTTCACTTACTACTTGTACTATTGCTACTCCACCAATCCAACAGCCATACAACATCACATACATATATTTTATCTACAAAACTCATACATCATACATTAACTTTTTTATGCATACAAACAGTTTTATGTGTCTTTCGTTTATATAATATTGTCTTTCGGTGTAGTCAGTTCATGATAATGCTTTCCTAGCAACACAACAATGATAATAAATTACCTACGGCAGTATACGTATTGATGTTATTACCTCGTAGTATCCTTTCATCTCTCTATCATAGCTTCTCGAGATGAACCAAAAAAATTATCCCTATTCCATACACACTCGTAAGGCACAAAAGGTTTACACAGGAGCTAAACACAGAGGCAAACAATTTGCAATTAACCAATAACCAATAAAGGAGACAGGCATGCTGTAAAAATGCAACACCTCAATGGTGAGTGAATATTGCACTCATGCAAATCTTTAAATATATATGATGATGTAATAACCTATAAAAATTATCATGTTACCAAATTGAAGAAACTTTCACCTCTGAGAATTTTATGTGCTTTTAGCCATTCAATAATGCTCCTATTTTTCTAAATAATGCAGCTGCTTACTTAGAATGTGCGTAAGGAAAAATGGTATCGTATTTCTCCCGCTTAAGAACAGCGGACTTGACATTAATGTGGATTTATGATTTGTATAGCATTGCATTGCATATAAATTTAACAGCAATGTAGGAGGAATTGAACTTTGATAGACGAAACGTTATTACTCATAGCTGATAAAAATTAACTTGAAGCCAGAGAGATAGTGCCAGACTATGCTATTAAATGTTCGTGTGTATGTACGAAGTGACAGAGAAGGTAATGCCAAACAGCATAATACAAATCCGTGTCTTAAAGAACATAATACTGATACTAGATTTACGTATTCTCATGATCATGCAATATTGAGTAGCGTAGAAACTAAAATGCATATTGGGTTTTACAAAATCAACTACCTACATGAAATTACCAAGTCAACTTGTGCATAAAGCACTAAATATTAACTAACACACTAACTGTCAGTCTTTTGTTTATTTCTGCGACCTCCCTTTCAGCTTAGGCATTCTATAGTATTTACCTTTATACTTTAATGCGGACTAAACAGATGCAAACGGCTGTAACCAATTCCATGCTATTGAATATTCAGTTCACATGAATGAATAATTACACTTTGCATTAGCATAATACATTGCATTATGTATATGTGGATATCTCATCACTCTACTACTATTTTCGTTTGCCCGTCTTATTTTACAAAATCATTATGTTCAAGTACCATACCTATTTCTCCTCCTGACGAAACTTTCAAGAATACTATTTACTTATGCCGTGCTATGCCAGGTCCCGGTGTTTAATTTTCTATCAATTCAGACTCGCGGTTTGTTTACACCGCAACTCGTATTAGCACACAAAGACACACTCAGCGAGTACACAATGATATACCTAGAATACTTACACTTAGAAATTTATACGTTACTGTCATTGTAAAAATTTCTTACCTCGACCGTCTTGTTGTGGGATCTTTCATAACCATTACTTCTGTAATTTCTCCAAACTTACTGAAGTACTCACGTAGACTCTCTGAAAACGGAACACAAAGAAAAAGCCATTAGTATCATTTCCTTGCTAACCCATAAACCGGAGAAACTTATTAATATCTATTGCCATGAAAAGAATGACAAGAATGATAATTATTATCCAAGCACATAAGCACAGAAAAAATAATAATGTTGAACTTGTACTTCGCTCCGGATTAACTCATAGCGTATAATATAATATAACTAGAACCGCACATTGACAAGTGGAAAATAGATATAACTTACCGGGGCTGGTCTGCCAGCTGAGACCGCCGATGAACATCTTCCTATAATGCAAAAATGTTTTCAAATTAAACAATCGTTAGAAGATCCCTTTCTTTTTTCACTGCACACAGAAAAGTTTTTCACTTTTTCTTTTAAAAACTTGAAACTTTTGATTTCCATTTTACATATCACACTAACACAAACACAATGCCTTCAATATCATATACACCAGGAGCACATTTACATGTAATATCTCACAATACCCATGGAGAGTAAGCTTTTAAGTAGTAATTTAACGTAATAGAAGTTGCAAAAAATCAGAGAGTTGCAAATCTATAATATTTTATTTTAAACTGTGTAAGATTTTGCATGTCTCTGTAAAATAAATAAGGTAAATTTTCTTACCCGGGGTCATTTGGCACTTCTGCCTGAAGAGTACCATCCGAAGAATTTTCCATCTTGACAACAAAATCCAAATCTTCACTCATTGTACGAGAAATATAATGCAAAGCGTAATGGACACTACGAAGAGCACCCTAACTGCCACTACACTCCTGGAAACTACAAAGAGCTCTGAGCTGAATTCCCTGCCATTTTGGCTCGGAAGCTCCTCCCAATTCCATCCCCGATATCCTCGAGCGTACTCAAAGACATAGGGCTCTTATACACTTTCGGAGACCATGTGGCCAACAAGTTCCCCGTCCCCAAACTTTTACCATCTCTCTCTCTCTGTTGTTGTCACCGTGCCTGCTCTCTGCTACTCTTCTGTACGTACTGTACTTGCACTACCATACCTCAACCAAGAGTGTAACCTGTCTGGAAGACCAGCTTATCGTATCCACCAACTAACACATCCTATCTTCCCAGTGCAAACCATACATCTCAAGATCTACATAGAAGGGGATACAAAAACAATGTTCATTATTCATGTTTGAACGTTAATTAAGTCAACCCTGTCAATGTATTGCAGTCCCTTCGTCGTCCAGGCCATAAGGCTGCTTCTGCTGGCTAATAACGAAAAAATCATAGTAATACCATTCACCGTTCCCTGTAAAGTATTTCATCTTATACACAAAATAGATGAAAACTAAATGGTTCATTTTGACATAATATTATTATCAGGCCTGGGCAAGATACTTGCATTTTAGATACAATTGTATCGAGATACGTATCTTAGATACATTTGTATCTCAGATACATTTGTATCTTAAGGTGTTTGCTTT
>JABASD010002004.1:0-31384 GCA_019776165.1 Pogonognathellus flavescens
TAGAAAAATTTATTTCTTTTTTAGAAAAATTCATTTCTTTTTTTGTTGGATTAAATAAAACCCATAAATTAATATTATGCCTACTCTTCTGTTGCAAATTAGTATTATTAATATAATCGATTGCTATTACATTAGACTGAAATAAATTTATTCCATGCATTTCGGGATATACTGCTGGACTACTTGTTACCAAATCTTTCATGATGAAATATGTTTGTTTGATTAAGTGTATCTGTTATTTATGGAGACCTCGTTGTAGGACGAAGGATTGTTTGAGATTTTTAACTAAAAAATCAAAAACAATATTAATTAATAAATACAAAGCACACACTGATAATAAGGTACTAGTTTTTACAATTGAAATTTAAGTTCATTAATTAAAAATATATCAACCGAACCACAAGTTATAATAATGGAAAATGCAATTAGTGCGTGTGCTAAATTTACACTGTTTTACTTTACTTTTAATTTAGTCAGTATCAAAATATTCAATAATCTTGTCATGAAATATTTCTTGGCATTCTTGAAGCGATTTTCTCTCGATAACCATACATTTTTCAATATCTATTACGAAATCAATAAGATCGGTTGAAGGCACGGAATCTTCATCAAAGCAGTAAGTTCCATTTGTTCTAAAATAAAATGTGACAGAATTGAGACTGGATTGTGAATGTTAAGTGGACGAATGTTTTATTATTCAACAGATATACTTTGGTTCAGCGAATTCTCCAAACAAAGCAGTTTGTTTACTAATGTCAGGTCGCAATCCAGTCCACCCAAAATCGGTTTTGTTTGCAATTGGAAAATTCTTGTTCTTGTAATCCAGGATTGACGACGTATACAACTGATGTGCTATGTTATGAGCACACGAAGCTATCCATAAACGAAATAATTTAAAAAATATTATCTTCATGTTTCAACTTCATTTTTGTTCTTGTAGAAATACACAATCAAGAAAATTGTGACATGCTTAACTTCAAAGAGGTAAACAAACGGGATTTAAAAAAATATATGGATTTGAATAATTAATTTTTGAAAAACTAGCATAACAGATGGGTTTTGTTACAAAGTTAAATATCACCTGGATTTGCGTCCTTCTTGCACCCTGACACCCAACCTCTGAAATATTTCCCTTTACAGGGATAAACATCCAAATCTCCAGAGTCCCAAAAGACCCCAGCTCCCATTCCACTAGTATGGATTACATCCACAAATGATGCATCATCCTTAGACAAAGAATTGGATGGAGTATACATGGGGAAAGCTGGGTCCAATCCTGTATAAATCAGTTGAGACTAGAATATCTTGAGAGCTTTATAACATGAAAGGAAACTGAGAGGAAATAAACAGTAAAATTTAATGCACCTGTAATTCGTCCGAGGGATTTCCCAGCAAGGTTCCTCTGCTTTAAAATGACACCAACGTTTGAGGCAATTTGAGCTCCTAAACTAAATCCAATAATGTGGACATCTTGTAAACTGTGAATTTTGTTATTGTTTAATAAAAATTCTACAAAAGTTGCAATTTCTTGAGATATGACTTGCACTTTATGTACAGTCGCTATATAAGATGCTGCAGTATTCCACATCTTTCTAAATATTCCATTGTCCTCCGAATCCCAACGCCCACTAATTGCACCCCAATCTATTGCAATAAGATTATAGTTACTAGGGTAAAGAATTTCTGAATTTGAATGTTCCTTTGTACTGTTCTGCAACAATAGAAGTCCGTAAATCCTGAATTTATAGCCTAAAAGTGAATGCAAAAAAATGTTAATTAAAAGTCTTCTTAATAAGAATAAGATTAGATTAATTTTAGTAAAAATCTTTAAATTGTTTAATTACCACTGATAACGTTTAAGGGGAAACTACTTGAGACGTTTTTTGTAAAACCATGAATAAACAATTTATAAGGTGCATTGGGAATAAGTTTAGCCTCATTCAGGGATTGTGTGTCATTAATGCGAATTTCTACGACTCTTTCAGTCCAACTACAATCAAACAGATAGTAAACTTTTTTGGACACTTAAACGTAAAAGAATTAAACGGGAAATTGAATCTTACTTATCCAGGTCTGCATTAAAAGCATTGTAACAAAATTTCACATCACCAGGCTGTAACGTATAACGTAGCAATGGTTTCTTTTGCAATCCTGAATTGCTTTCTTCAAACAATTGTTGGTCTATAGAATATGAGAAATGATAAAACAAATTTTATAGTTTATTGATTCTTAGTATTCGTCAGTAGGTATTGTATTAATAGCGTTTAAAGATAATGTCATGTTACTCAACTGTTGAAATGTTCTGTACGTCTTCTACTTTTCTTCTTACACGATGAACAGGAAAATTGCAGCAAAACTGCAATAAAAATGACTGTTATCCTCATCTCAAGCTAATTGCAATTATATCCAGTATTTTGAGGAACTTGATAAGTTGATGGCAAGCGTGGCCCTGTTATACTGACAGGAGTTTTGAAAACAGAACATAATGTTAAATGCAAGTACGCTAGTTAAGTGCAATTAGAAAGGGCGAAATTATCTCAACATTTATGCAAACAGAAGTATGTGTTGAACAACGATTTTGGAAAAGCAATGCATTTCTCCGACCTTATCTATAACATGTCTCTGGTGTTGAATTGACTATTTCTTGGGTTCGCTTCTTACAAACTTAAATTAAAATTTTTACTATATATATAAACAGGGTGAAAGAATTTTATTATATTATTAGATACAGGAATATGCTGATCTGACATAATCGAATTAATGAAGAAATACAACATGCCATAGCGATATCCCACATGTCCCAATTTAAGATGACATGATTCACTTCGTGCAATTAAACCACACAATTGTAAACTCATCAAATCATGTAATCACTTAAATGATGCTTCTTCTTCATTTCTAAATATCATTACTAAAAATAAATAAATAAATATGAAAAGGTTGAAAGTTTAAGAAGCAGAAATAATAATAAAATCAAACAATCAGCATTCAGCAGTAATTGCCATTAATGTACATAATATTTTATTGAAACTGAAATGTTCGGCAAGTTAATGGTGAAGTTTGAATAGTTAAAATCAAATTCAATTATTATGAAAGAAAGATACATTCCGATTATACCGATGACGACAGTTACTGACATTTTTCATCGCTCCCATCCCGACTCCCTGCGTTGAGTTTGGGGCATCTTGATATTAAATATACATAATATTCACATTTTATAATGATGATGATGATGTGATGATATACATAATTTATCAAGAATGCATATTAATTAGCATTAGGTTTCATTCATACTTTTTATATCTGTAATATAAAATCTCTTGACCTAAAGTGAGGTATGGTATAATAATAATTTTATTTTCTACATTTACAAAGGGACAGTACGTAAGAAGCCATGTGAATGTGTTGTGCATTCGCTTTTATCTTGAACCGGAGGTCACAATTGTAGCAATTCAGCATTATTCTCTTTTATCATCTGTACAATGATGACACTGCATACAGTTGGCCGTATATGCATTAAATATAATCTTAATCGTATTCCTCACTGCTGCCAACACTAGCATGATTTAGCATTATGAAGTGAGTTGTTTACTTACTTACTGCACTATGGATGAAGAATAAAATTGAGCAAATAGAATAAGAGATGCCAATAATTAATTAATTTTTACCTATATAATTTAAGTACGACCTGTACACGTCTTAAGATGTTTATGCTTTTCATGAATGTAAAAAATGCAAATGATTTTAGAAATAATGAGGATTGAGAATTGAGACATGGTTACATATTTGTCGTATGAATTTATTCATATAATTGACAATAACGTTTGACGACGACTAGGTTCAACATCATTTGCCATTACAACAAAAACGATTCTGTAAAATAATGATTCAATAATTATCAGTCCTTCTATCGTTACGTAAGATTCATGTGTTGAATTCATTTTTAAGTTGCAAAGTTGTTGCCTTTTGATTTTCTGTCTCTACAGAAGTTATTTATACGTTTGCTATTTATTTATATATAGGTAATAGTAATAATAGTTAATGCTGCACTTTATGTTCTAGTTAGTCTATACATATACGAGTAAAATTACAAGTAGAAATACATTGCATCTCACATGGAAAACCACTCTTCAAGCTTGCAGCCATTTGCACTCATTTTGTCATTTCAAAACTGGAAAGTAGGCACGAACATGTAGTACCAACCCACAGGAGAGTTATACTATTCTTAATTGTTGTAAATAATTACCTACACAAAATTACAGTTTACCAGGATCATTAATATTACATTACTAAAATCCTCGTAACAATAAAATTCACATATCCGTAGGATTTTTATTAGCATTAACCAACCATAGAAAATTACTGTCTTGTCTATATGTATTATTATTTCTTTAACATTTACAGTAGCTGTCTAAATTATTACAGAAACAGATAACTATAAATAAATAAATCCGTGTACACAATGACATACAACGATTTACTAACGGTAATTAATAAATATCAATTTGATGTTCCGTTTTTATCTTTTAACTCTATACTGCCCCTTAATTCATATTTACTAATAATATTATATTCACGCTAGGTACCCTTATATATTTAATTAGTTAAAAAATAAGAGTTTCGTCGATTAATTTCAGATTACTTATTTAAGAAATGTTAATGTTTTATAATGTAGAGTAGTATTTTCTCTGAGTTATGGGATTTAATAGTAGTAATGATTTCAGAGTTATTTATGGCAGTTCCAGTTTAAATCATGAATACATATAGGCAAACAAGTTTTATAGATCAACTGTACGTAGTCAATAATTTTTATAAACAGTCATTGATAAATAATTTTTGTTAATCTGCTAAACAGTTTCGATTATTAATTGATTATTACAATTTCTACAGAACATAGCAAGAATTATTAAGTCATTTTTACACAACGAAAAGTTCTAAGGTAAACACTACCATTAGAAAAATGTCACCCATTCTTAAAGAACAAACTATACAAATTACATTTCACATTAAATTAATAACCAGGCTATTTTGCTAGTTTTTTCAACTGACCTGCATGATGGATCAATTTATATATTTCTTAAATTGTACCTCCGTAAAATAATGTTAGTATTTATTCAAACATCAACGAATATATTTTGTTATTTGATGAGATACTCAATAAAAATCTCAAAACATTCAATCGTTCGGCCAGTTTACAAAAATAGTGTACAGTGGCTGCTAAGGTGGTGTAAATATGTAGATAGGATGAGTATAGTGTGTTAGTGTACAATGTGCGTTTACAGTGAACATGAAATTACTTTCAGATATTGTATTAATTGTAAGTACCGACAGACACCTCAAAGCTCATGCTTTGACAAATCCGTTTTTATAGTTATTAAGACATTAATGTCCATGCTACACGAATCATCAGGTTCAATTAGGAAATGACTTAAGTTTAGATTTCTTTGTGAGGAAAAGGAACTGAAATGTAAACTTATTTAAATCGTAGGCACTTTTCAAAGAAACGGAAAACTAAAATTCTTATACGATTTATAATATAATTATAGAATAATCATTTTACATTCAATTTACGAATTAAACTTCTTGATAAGTATCCCTCTAAAGTATAAATGAATTGAAATACATTTAACCCAATGTGTACTAACATTTATTTTGAGTAAATCCATAAAATGAACCATTTCCCTGAAAGTAGCCCGTTTAACTCTGTACCTCACCAATAAACACTTGCAAATATTATTTACTAATTTTACACCACTACCACTACTGCACTTTAGTGGTCAAATGTCGTATAATGTATGTGTTATTCTTTGTTTGTACCATTTTACCGTTATTAGTAAATATTGTATCTGTTATACACGTAACAACTATTATAGGATATTATCTTAAAAATTCATGAAAGATACAAATATTATGGCTTTTCGGGGTGGCACATAAAAACTTCGTATACTAAATTACGGCTTTGCAGCTTTAACTTAATATTTTCTGCGGATCAATTAACTACACGATAAAATGATCTCTACTAAAAATCGTTTAACCATTAATTAACTTAGTACCTATACCTGGAGATATAAATAGATAAGTGAGATCTACTACAAAGTATAAGGTATATAAATAGTAAACATAAGTGTACCAACGTACTTTTTACACATATAAATGCAACTTAGGGAACCTATAACAAAATCAACACAAGTTCTGGGATATTTTAACGTCTTGACAGACAAGCCCATTACAAATTAACATAAATAAGATTAATTACATTCCTCCACAAAGAAATTAGTAAGTTCATACATTCTTCTTGTAAGGTTACTGCATTTCCCATCACACAATCATTCCCACATTTCACTTCAGAGTATAATAATGTTATCTTACATATTGCTTAAAAGTCAAACTTACGTATTTAGATACTTACAATTTTATATACTAGATAGGTTTATAATATAATATTATTATGTCATCATTAGAATAGTAAATTCATTTATTTGTGTCCACGAAATTTAGTATAGTCGTTTTAAGTAGGGATGTATTACAGATAATAATATACGATTACTATTACTTATACGCACTACGTCCATTGTACATATGGAATTTCAATCTACACGTTTCTATTTGATTGATTACCGTTACACAGGTTATCTAATAAAAGTTTAGCTCTCAGCCAAATAAAAATGATTCTGTCATGTCATAAAATTACAGGCGGATAAATAATTTCCGCACCGAGTCATTTTATGTCATGGCGGAAACATAGTTGACAATGTACCCATATATGTTTGTATTGTAAGGTATCATGAAAGGTATGTTTAAAGTATTTGTTTCAATCAGTATAGTATTTAGAATGCATACAAATGTATACAATATAGGTAATAGTAGTGTAATAAGGTTAGGAAATAAGAATAGCAGTCTTTGTGCAAAGTGAAACTTCATTATCAAAAGGGTAGCACCATATATAATGTAACAACTTTTGTCAAGTCAAATATTTGTATATTAGTAATACTATTAATTCAGAATCGATAATGACATGTACAAACAGTACGTTACACTTATATTAAATAAATATTACAAGACTCATGAAGTTTCGCCTAATATTTTCATCCAGAGATTCCATGGAGTCTGAACACACATAATATTATTATAAACTTTCACAACACGAAGCAGCAATTAGTTACTTCACTATTAATTACATACCATAATTTCTTCCACAGCTGCTCTCATGTTTGTCATTAAATAATCAGTTCCAGTATACAAAGTACTACAACAGCCCAAATCATAGCAATTTTAAGTAGGGCCCCTATACAATAAGACTTATTTGCTTCTGAGAGCTGCTAGCTGCGTTAATTAATTAACACTTAAGGGTATATACAGTGTACATAATAGGATTTATACAAATATTTCTGTAGACAGCTTTTTTAAATCAACGACAATACTTTACTAGTATTTACTTGCTTACTAAAAAGAAGACGCAGAACAATGCACATAAAACACACAATAAAGCTATGCATACAATACCATAAAACGCAAACAAGTTACAACTCATTTTTATCATTATTATATATCAATAACAATATTTTAATTACGGGTAATTACAATTATTGTTGTGTGGGATGTGATTGTTCTCGAGGTTTTGCAAATGGAAAATATACAAAAATGTACAAACGGCGTAATTACATTAAGACTTAAAACATTGCATGAAACTCACACATTACAATATTGTACAACGTCAATTACGTAGGTTCACAGACGTTGGTCTTGTATTGTTAGTTTGATAGACGAGTTGCATGATGAAAATGATGATGCAGATTAAAAATGTATATTAAGGAAAAAGAATTGTCAAGTTGAAGATGCGTTCTAATCGAAAAAATCCGCTACAAAATATAATTCTTATAAAATATAAGCAGAACACGACTAATGGTACGCCACTGAAAATCTAAAAACAAAATGTGTCTTCATTCATTGCGTCCAATGGCGAATTAAATAGAAACTGCACGTACAAAGGGCAAAATACTGCGATATAAATAAAGCTTGTACTTTTACAAGTAAAGTCGGCCGTTTTACGTCTCTATTCAGATTGTATAATAAATAAATAAATAAAAAAGTTAATTTGTAACATGTAAGTATTTCACTCGACCCTTTCCTAATACTGTGAGAGTCGTTACGATATTACAAATATGACTACCTACTGTACTTACACATATCAGTAGTACAACAACAATAATAATTTGTATAAGATATTTGAGGAAGAGCTTAACATGTCAATTTTCTTATAGGCAATAGTCATTCCTATTATATAGCTTAAACATAGTAGCAATATTTTATTGGAATCCGATTCATTGCCAGTTGTAGCCACTGGTGCTTATAAAAACCCGGAAATTTTGCATTTTTCCAGTCTCTACTGTACCTACTTTGTGTGCATTATGAGGGAAAATATACTTTGAATATAAGGTGGCAGTCTTCAGTCTACTTGCCACACAGACATAATAATTAAACACTACTTTTGTAGCTATCAGTAGTTCCACTGATGAAAGTATTACAATCGACATGCCTAGAAATATTAGGCGTTATAGATCGTCATTAGTCCGATTCGAATCTAGCTTAGCTTTTGCGTTGGACTACGTGAACACTACACTTGAGTAATGTGAGTAGTCTTGCTGTAATTCTTTCTACTGGGATTATTACTGTTACTATTTGAGTTTGGATTAAACGCGGAAGATGAGAAAGTGGGCGACTGGAAGAGTTTTTGAGGGGATTGAGAATTTGTTCCGGAGCTCTGAGGCGAATGGCTTAGAACATTTTTCATTTTGTTTTCTGAGCTAGGGCGTGAAGAAGCAGCAACTGACAATAAATGTGGTTCGGTCAATAATCCGGATGGGCTGAGCAAATGAGAATTCTCATTAATCTCATCGTCAGATATTTCCGAGATTTGTGATGTATTTGCTTCGTTAAAGTTGTGGAATGAGCTCTTGTTACGATAGCGATTGCGAAGAGCCAAAGGTTTCGTCGACTCCTCTTGGTCCGTTGTGTCCGTGCCTTCTGAGATTCTATGCGGCAGCAAATACTGATCCGGGTGAGGGATAGGCCACACGCCTTCGTCACAAGACGTTCCTTCATCTAAATAGCTAAGCGCACCTTCTGGGTCTTCCTCCTCCACTAATGTGTCCATATCTCGACCAGAGTCTATTGGAGGCAAAGCCGCCAGATTTATTGTCGTTATTTCAGTATTTGAGTCATGAGAAACTAGAGAAACAGAATCTGGAATATCAGGAGGAGGAGGTAGAGTACGCGTAGGTGATATGTTGGCTGGTTGAGTAAGATCAATATGATCCCATTGATAACCTATGGATGAAAAACAAAAAGAAATATTCCTGTATCAGTACTTTCTCGACCAATCTGCACGTGTAAGCTATTTAAAATGTGATTAGTAAATATTTAAAGCTCTTACCGGAGCTAGCGTCCGTGGAAGTATGCGAACTTGGCTTACTCCCTTTAGAAGCCCAATTAATTTCTCCTTTTATGTCTACAAATTAAATCCAAATTATTTATAAGTCAGTTGAGCCATCAATTTATCGAGGAAGCATTTCGATTGTCTTACAGCAACCAGCAGAAGAAATCAGTGCGTGAAGCAAATATTCTTGGGCGTACAGATATTTAGATGTTATATAAGAAGCGAACGTTACGCTACGCAACGAACTACAGAGATTAACACTTACAGTTTTGCATTTTGGGATAGTCGTCTCGATTTGTTTCCCAACTTGCTTGGCCGGCTAATCTCTTTTTATCAATACTGCCTTTCATGAGATTATTTATAAATGGAGGCTTTTCCAAATCATCTCCTGCTGAGCCGTAACTTTTAATTGGATCTAATGGACTTCTGACGTCAGTAGAAAATATATCTGATGTAGCAGAAACAGGACGAACTTCTAAATTGGATATTTTCGAGTCACGATTTCTCATCATTTGCTCTCTATTGTCTCTACCAATGGGAATACGATTGTCTTTATCTTTAATTTGGGAGCTTGACAAGGGAATGGCGTTTGAGGCTGCGTTCCTCTCACGAGCAATGAAACAACGACGTACAAAAATGAACACAATAAGGAGAATTATGAAACAGAAAATTACGACCACAATCAAAATCAGTTCTTGATAGTCACTGGCAACGATTGATGGTGTCGTCAAAAGTCGATTACATCTCAGACCAGTCGCATTAGAAGGACAGAGACACCTAAAGCCGCCTTGAAAATTAACGCAAGTCGAGCCTGCTCCACATGCATCCCCCCTCTCACATTCATTAATATCTAATTGGCAGGTAGCTCCCGTGTAACCTCCGCTACACCAACAAATCGGGCCCACGGGACCGTCCTCACACTCGCCGTGGTGTCGACAAACTTCACTTTCTCCCAGTCCATCTGAGTTCTTGCACCACCGTCCTCTCTCACAACGAACCCCGAATGTTCCGTCCATGCAGTGACAGTAAAACTGAGTGTCTTGAAAGTCTCCACCGGCCACGAGAGACGGCGAGAAGGAAATTCCCGTGGGAGTGGTGGGAGTACATTTGCCTCCGTTGAGACAGGGTGAGGAGCCACAGGGATCCAAGTCTATCTCACAATTAAGACCGTGGAAACGGGAAGGACATATACATTTGTATCCATTGGCAGTTCGATCCTCACTGCAGCTGCCGCCGTTGAAACACGGTTGTGAGCGACATGCTTCGACAACGTGCATAATTCTCTCACAAGAAAATGAAATATTGCGAGACCAGAGCAAATGAGAGCCTGATTTGTCTTTGTCATCCGTATGCAGAGGGAGTGGAGGCATTCTGGAATTTCTAGGGTCGTGTTCAAAGGTCTCTTCTTCCTCTTCGTCAATGACGGGATTCAAATCTGTGTTTATCGCAGGTGTAATGTAGTGTTTGACTTCTTGAATGTATAAGTCAGTAGTTTTCTTGTCATTTGAATTTTCGATGGTGTAACCATAGCGGAGGTCTTTCATGCACCCAATAAAGCCTTGAGATGGAATGAGACTTTCCAGAGTGCTCCCTGGAACGCCAATAATTTTGGCTCCGATATACATGATGCCACCGGTATGTAAACTTCTGGCAGGGCCTTGGCTTTTTTGTCTTTGGGTTGATCTTTCATTCACTCGGAGAATAGCATAGTTATCTCTCAGCTGAAGCACAACTCTATGCCATCGATTGTCTGAGACGGAAATCGATGTGACGGTTAGTACTTCTTTACCCGTTCCCAAGTCCCAGGAGAACTGAACCAATCCTTGGCGAATCTGCGATCACAATGAAGCATTTACATGCAAACTCTAAACCTGAAACAAGTCGTCAAACGCTTTATTTCTGACTATGAGTATGAGTCTACTAACCTCCAGTACAGCGTAGTCAAAGTGACCGAAAGTGTGCAATAGCGTTCCCGACGTGTACAGAGTCTTGATCCGAAGACTTATACTCAACTCTCGTTCCAATGTGGGGCCCACGTTGTACGCGAGGAAACTGGTGCCACTAATGTGCAATAAAAATATGTTAACGGTTCTGCAATTGTTCTACTTTCACAAACATTCTTATACGGCGAATGCCTACGCCAGTTGTATACAGTTGTATACACACAACTTACACAAGATGCGCCAGATTGAATCCGACAACAAAACAACTGCATTGTGAGAATAGTCTCATACCTGAAGGACATTGACTGCTGAGCGCAATGATCTTCTTCTTCGCAAGCAACCCCTGGAGGGCAATATGTTTTTCTGCATAGACAAGCATAACCTTTGGCCGATGAGTCTGGAACACAAACATAGCCTTGCATGCATTCGGAATGGGCACAGGCGTTGATAACTTTCTCGCATCTTGCTCCTGGTGGAATAGCAAAGCAAAACAAATTATGATCGGAAATCAACACAACATTAGCCAACAGTCGAGATTTCTGATTATCACGTCTGCGATCACAGAGCCGAGACCAGAGACTCCAACACAAACTTTTGTTTACTTTTACAGTACACTACACATTATGGCATGGCACAGGCATTGGAATGGAACCATGTGAGATTGCTTACCTCCGTAGCCGGGTGGACAGATGCAAATCGTTTCCAGATAATGATTTGGCGTTATGAGACTCAAAGTTTCCGTTGTTATCAGTGACTGAGTGCCTTCGAATGTAGCCACGGTTCGACATCTACGGAAAAAAGAATAAAAGTAGCTAGTCAAATGGCTCGGTTGACTCCACATACAATTCTACATAGAATTCTACGACATCATAACTTATTACAATATTCGATTTTCAGAGATATGACTCCCGTCTTGGAATTCAATGGCCGTGTGTAATTCTGAGTGAATAAAAAGACTTACTGTCCCCTATCACAGGAATCCTCCTTGCAAACATCGTAAGTCAGTCTACTGACTTTGGCACTTAGAACTGACTCAATTTGCGGAAGTGCAAATCGAAGTTTCTTAACAAGTTCAGATGGAGGCACGAAAGAGCCGTCAGTGGATTTTCTAACAGCCAAAAGGACGTCGACTGACGGTACATCACCTTCCCTCTTCGTACGCGTCGTGGTAGACACTTGAGATGATGAAGTTTTGGAGCTCTGAACGCTCAGAACCACAACTTCATAAATTGACACACCATTATGCTCAACTCCCATCGCTTCCTTTACAGTGTTTATGAGAGCAAAAATTCTTGTCAGTAAACTGTGAGGATTATGGCCTCTTAGAGTCATTACAACAGCAAAAGAGCTTATATCTTTTCGACTCTTTGCATTCGAATGTATTTTTCCAATTTTTCCGTCTTTTCCTTCCGCCAAATATACATGATCCAGTTTGACGTCTGGGATCAGGCTGACAAGAGTTACAATTTTCACATACGCATCTCCTCTTGCAGTCCATCGCCCATCACTCACACCAATCCCAAGTTCGTAGTTACCCTCCCTCAAAGGAGTTAATGATTTTAAAGTGCCATTCGAAGAGTCAATTGTGAAATATGCTGACGACTGTGTTTCCAACAACGAATAAACGAGTGTGTCATACGGATCAAAATCGGACGCATGAACCTTTCCTAAAGGAATTCCTGCCGGATATGTTTCATCACAAGTAATCGCCGTTACCGTCAAAGTTGAGACGACAGGAGGCCACTGAGACTTATCCACCACCTAACGAAATTTACAAGCAAAATCCATTTTTTAACCCATCGATAAAATTTCCTGTTTAAATTTGATCATCTCGTATAGTACTTACTTTAATGGTGACGTTAACATCTGAGAAAAGTGGAGGATCTCCATTATCAAAGACTCGAACCTGCACATAAACACATCAATAATAAATCTTGTGTTCGTTTTGCACGAAATCCCCTAACAGCATTAGGTTCTTGTCTTATGTAGTACCTGTAGCTGATATAAATTTTTCCGTTGAAAGTTCAATTTCCCAGCAACATTTAGAGTACCAGTTTCTGAAATCGTGAAAGGTAATGAAGTTCCCTTCAAACTATCAAGATCCCGCAAGTCCCAACTGAAAGGCTTCGAATTCGGAGGAGCATCTGCATCGCTAACTTCAAACCGATAAATCACAAAACCCACAGGGCGGTCCTCCTGAAATAAGTTATAATCCCGTTAAATCACAATAGCGCATTCTAATTCAAATAAAGGAGAGAATGTAGGGAGTGTGATAGAGAACATTTGGCTGAGCTCAGTCAAATGCTTGCTGCAGCAACCTACCTGTACGATTAGCACTCCGTCGGGTTGCATCAAAAGTGGGGCATTCTAAAATACAACAAGTTAAATCTTATTTGACTGCGGCAAGTGTGGGAAATGCTTATGAGTAATTAAATATACGGACGAACTGCTTGAATTAATTATAAGTACACATAACCACTTGTAAATCTAGCCAACCATGCATATATCTTATACATGCATTCCAGATTAGCTAAATTGTACAATACAATTTGGTAAAATTTACGACTAAAAGATAATGAGTTTAATTAGGAACAGAGACGTACATCGTTGATGTCTAGAATAGTAACTTCTACTGTGGTAGAAGCTGACAGAGGAGGCGAGCCTTGATCTGTAGCCCAAACGTCCAAAGAGTAATGAGATATCTGGAAAATAAAAATTAGAGAGAACCAGATTGAAACGAAAGTGGAACACTGTAATGTCTATACATTGCGCACGTTTCAATGACATTTGGTATACCATTTCGCGATCAAGGGCTGATGCAACAGTGATAACCCCTCTGGAAGGATCGATTTGAAATTGCTTCATTCTATCTCCATTTCCAAGATGATATGTAATGATAGAATTGGATCCGCTGTCCAAATCCGCTGCAACGATCTGAGTTTAAAATTCGGAGAATCAGAATAAATGTGAAATAAAAATCTATTTTTCTGATATGAATACAAGGAAAAAAAGAAGATGATAAATCCATTCCGAGAAATTGGCAAATAAATCTGAATGACTCTATACCTGTATAACCGACATGCCAAGACTGGCATCTTCGCCAACTTGAACGGAATAACTGTCCATCTAAGTGAGTAAAAGAATATTCCCTGACGTCAATTGTCAATTTACATAAGAACATCAATCTTTATCATGAAACAAAATATGATATTTTACAGAAAACGTAGGGGTGTTGTCGTTGGCGTCTTGAAGAGAAATGTTAACAAGACATTGAGCAGCCAGAGGAGGTTGACCCCCGTCTCGAGCTCTAATGGCCAGTACATACTCTCGCACTCTCTCGTAATCCAAGGAAGCATTGACGAGAATTAAGCCGGTCTTAGGATGAATGGCAAAATGGCTGTAGCCATTGCCTCCAACGATATCGTACGTGATCTCTGCATTGACTCCAATGTCTTTTGATGTCGCCAGCACTCTTGTAACTTCACTCGAAGTGGGAGCCAACTAATTGTAAGTATAAGAAATTCAGTTTGCTTAGTAGGTAAAGACGATTAACAATTTTTTACCATTTGATGAGCTTACCTCAGATATGGAAGAGAAGTAATAAGTAAAAGAGAACACGGGCGGATTATCGTTAATGTCCAGGAGATCTATGAACATTTTTGTGACAGCGGATTGAGGTGGAACCCCTCCATCAGTAGCCTGCGAAAAGAAAATTAAATGAAGAGCAGTTAGTTTCAGACTTCTACAGCTTCACTCATGCAGGCTCAGGTAGCCCATGTATCTACATACGTTTGATTTTCTCCGGATTGCCATTCGATTCATAATTCTATCAAATGTATATATGTATATATATTTATATGGCCAACCTGAATTGTAAGATTGTAGGAAGAAATGAGTTCCCTGTCGAGAGGACGGAGTAGAGAAATAACACCATTTGTCATATCGATCCCGAACTGGTCATCGATCTGTGTGTCTGTCAGAGCTACAACGGAAATGAGAGAATAGCGAACTCTTCGATTCACCCCAACATCTTGGTCATCTGCATGGACTTTTCCTATAAGGGCCCCCACGGGAGCATCTTCTTTCACTAATACTCTATACGCTTCTTCCGTGAATCTGTTCAGAAAAGGCGGACATGGACATAAGAAAAGAAATGAGAATCAATAACGCTGTCCTACAATAACATAAGTAACTCCACGACATTTTTATTCTACTTGTTTTTGAATATATTTCATTCGCCAATAGAATGTATAATAAATTACTATTAGCACACGACATGCTACCCAATGCCCCATTCCGTACCAATCCCACACACAATGTCCCTAGTGAGTGCTCCAGGAAATCCATTCTATTTACATTCACTCACAATCAGCTCCCAATCAGTCAACAAGCCAGATACACCCACTTCTACTGTCACACCATTTAATATTACTATCACTACGCTATTTCAATAAATCGTGAGTAAAAGTAGAATTTACTTTGGAGCGTTGTCATTTTCATCATCAATGGTAATCCGAACAGTTGCTGTGCATTCCTGTTCAGAATTTTTGTCCTTTGCATGGGCAGTGAGAATGTACGAAGCAGCCTTTGCCTCCCGGTCCAACCTTCCTTTAGTGGTAATCACTCCTGTGTCGATATGTATTTGAAAATCTTGTACACCTGTCCCGGTGAGTGAAAAAGTGGGTGTGCTAGCACCTGACAAAATCACAAATGGTTCATTTAAATAATGTAACACTGATAGAACATGCCAGCCGTTGGCGGAGCAATCCATTATTATTTATTGCTGCGAATTTCAGATCGATACTAATTCACAGTTACGACTACTTCTTTAATATCCTACATTTATACATCGAATTCAAGATTACGACGGTTAGCAGCTTCCGTTTGTTCTCAATTCAAATGACATTCTATATTTTACAGCGTAAACGAAGACGCTGCTTGGTAATGCAATAATAATTGCAATTTTCGACTTAAAGAAAGGAAGGAAGGGCACTCACTTAAGTCAGGATCGTGAGCCTCAATTTTAGTGACGTACGTTCCAATCACGGCCGACTCCGTCAAACGAGCCTCATACTCTGGAGTTGGACACACAGGGAAATTGTCTACAGAACGGAAGAAAATTTATGTACCCATGAGTGAATTGTGATTAAGTCGTTCGACTACAAGTAATAACCCAAGTACTTTCATGCGTATTTGTTATATACGATGAGACGGATATATGTATGGCATATAGATGTAGAAAGCGTCAAAATTGCTAGTATACAATTACCATCGACATCAATGATGCTCACAGTCATGTTGGCATAGTCCGTGTAAAATCCATCTGTTGCTACCACTCTTAATTGAAATTTTTGATCCACTTCATAGTCAAGCTGTTTCCACACGAGTATTTCTCCGCGTTCGTTTATCTGTAGAGATGCAAAGTAAAGTCAAGTATTGCAATATTGCATTTGGATTAAATTGGGTAGGTAGTAACTTTGGCAGTATTAATTTATCCACACAAGTTATTACGGAATACGATACATAGTTTGAGTTGGGCTCTGTTCCTCTCCTGCTTTCATTTTCATTATAAATGTCAGCGGAATGAATTGTAGAACATGATTAAAAATGCAGGTTCTTCTCCATTGAACTTTATTGTACTATGTATGTATATTGTATTCTATTATTCAAAGCAATACAGAATTCCAGTAATTCGAAACGAAGGCTGGAAGACGTACGTTTGCGAAAATCCAAGTTGGTGTCAACTTACTTTAAAGTGTCCTTTTTCATTTCCTGCTACGATGTAGTAGGATAAGTAACTGGGTGTGATGGCCGACCCATTTATTTTTCCATGATCCAAATCTGTTGTTTGAACAGTTGCAACGAGATTTCCTTCGTGCATATCCTCTCTCACTGAAAACATAGCACATTTACATTCTACCGTAGAAAAACATAATGTAACGATGTACATTTGAAAGTAGAGCAGGCAGGTAGGTAATTACCCGTAAGCCGAGCAGTAACTAACTTGTACTTGTAAAGAAAGTTAGCTCTCTAATGTTATGTAGGGTAGCCATAGTAGTTATCTACCAAATGAGCTCCAGTTCCTGTTTCTAATCTCAGGTTTATCAAATACAAAGACTTCCTACAATCTTACCCACTTAAGTATCCTGCTCTCTCTTTTCCTACAATTTTCTCTATTCACTTACCCTCGGAAAAAGCAGACCAGAAGGTTTGTTCCATGACTTGATTTTACTCGAATACCACCTACCTACCTTTCTCAAATCCTAAGAAAAAGTGTGTTCAAACAAGACAAGACAAAGTATGAAACATACGCTGCTACTGTACTGCACACAGAGACAGCTACTAAGTTACTAAAACTTTTAGCAACTTCTAAACCGACTACAACCCTCCCAACTTTGAATTCACAAATAAAAGAACTATGAACTATTGCAAAGCTTTTCTAAACTACGAGAGACTCAAGTCAACCTACAGCTTGAGTACAACTTCCAACTTACACATTAGACGTTCCTAGTGCAATATTACCTAATAAGTTTCCAGACAGAGGCACATACTGTGCTCCTTCATGTAGTCAGTGAACTGATAGCAGAAAACTTGCTACACAGCAATCAAATGTGCATATTTATCGTCTCTTCCCATCAGTACTTTTACTACAAGTCTAATTTAATTTCTAATGGGATTTTAAAAACTTGCCTCCAAAAGGAATTGTGTAACACATTTTCTAAATTGTTTACACAACGCCTTTAACAATACATTGACTTTGTCGTAGCAGAAGAATATAATTTATTATCGTCCCACACAGTTGTGCAGTTTCCTTATACTAGCTGCCAAATGCCCACTTAGCTCATTTAAATGTAGTCAACTTTTGCAGTTTTCTCCTCGTATTATCATCTGTTCTTGGCTAAATACGTCCTGTTTATTTAAACAGGGAGGCTGCAACGCTACGAAATATGGAGAAAATGTACCTGAAGCAAAGTAATGGCCCGTATCAAACGTGACAGGACTGTCATTCACATTGAGTACCTCCACCACCACCGTCGCTGTGCTCATCAAATAGGGCTTCTCACTATCCGCTGCCATGACGTGTAGAGTGTGAACGGAATTCATCTATAAAAGCATAACACAACAGTGAATAACTAAAATGTATAATAAATGACACACAGACTTAACTATACGCAGAAATAAACTTGGGGGAATTGCGAATCTGTCTTAGAATTCCCAATGCCATTTTCCGTTATGCCAAAATTGAAAGCAACTTTGTGTAACAATACCATCAGTCAGTAATAGTAATAAGGAAGTGTACGTCTCTAAATACTTCAAAAGTGCTCTTCAATTGTAATTGACAAGTGCACTTACATTTGTTCACTTTCAGTACAGAGTAATGCAATGTAAGTATCAGGAAAGTAAAAATCTACCTCATAGTCAAGTTTGTTGACCAAAGTAATCCATCCGTGATCTTGATTGACAGAAAAGTGTAAGACGTCGGAGGAGGGATTACTGGGTATAAGTGAATAGCGTTCTTTTGTATACCCGCTTTTGTCCGTATCCAACACATGAACTGAAATTATTTAAATACAACGTTTTCATATTGTACGACATTGTGTTCCATTAAGATTAGTGTTTGGCAAGCCACTTTCTCCATATGAACAACAGGAAAGAAATATTTCACGGAGCTCAGGATTTGCAAATTTACCTAATGTTACTTACTGTGGTGACACAAACAGACAGTGACGTTAATGCAGAGTGTATATAGTTACTGTCATATTCATTTCATTTAAAAGTAATTTTTTAGCAAGGAAACTTTTCTCTTTTCACTCAGATTTTTAAGTAAATATTGCTTTGGTGAGAAAACATTTTAAGTGCGACACTTGATGTGAATGGTTTGAGGTTACAAAGGTTATTTTTAGTGACTAATGGATACCCCTGTACAAATGTCATATGGTAGTGCAAAATTCATTTTACTAAAGATCTTAGTATGTTGAGCTAATATTACTGTAAGAAGTGAAAGTCTTACCAGTAAAAACAAGAGATCCTTCAGGGAAATCCTCTGCCACTTTGATGTTGTAGTGAAGCGAATTAAATACTGGGGGATGTTTCCTTCCTTTAGGCTAGAGAAAAGCCAGTTTATACGGAAGATTAGAAATACTTAGTTACTACACGCCACACAGTATTCTAAAGTAATTCCCTGTTGAGGTACTGGCCCACACACATACCAACTAAACACGTAAATGCAACTGCGAGGAATATCTATCCGTTAAGTAGAAACGTCATTATTATATAAAAAGTAAGTATACACACGGAGAGAGTTGAGGGCTCAGTCGGAGTATCTTCAAGTAAGTTGAACAGAACAGAGCTACTTTTGCTTTTACTTAAGTTAGACAGCATCTCAACATCTACATCTATTCTGACTATTCCTGCTTCACATTCGTATGCACCGTATCTTCTTTTCCCCGTATTTTCCATCATCTTCCTAATTGACAACTCGTTCTCAAACAGCGTGTACGCGTTACCTAAAGCTCTAACTTTAATAAAGGTAGAAAAAAGAAAATATTACCTGGAAGACTCTGACAGTAACTTGAGACGTGGCAACGCTCATCTCATCCGCACTTTCTGCCCAAATAACCACCTAGACAGACGAATGAAAACATACATTGGATTAGTACTTGAATTTTGAGACGTTCTATTAAATGGAATGGTTGTGTATAGAACACTGCAGTCGGAGAGCATTGGGGAAAGATGAGCTTAACAAGCAGGCTGACTAAATGTTTTCTAAAATAACAGTAAAACGTTAGGACTTTAGCTAACAATACGACTTATTATTACCGTGTGCTTATCTTCCTCCTCCTGGTAGAGTCGAGCTTTAACGAGCAAGTTGCCTTCGTGGTCAACCTGAAAAAACTCGTCATTAGAGCTGACGACTCTAAAGCGAGGCGACTCAATATTCGTCACTCTGAAGGTGGTAACAACTGACCCTAGTGGCGCATCTTCTTTGATAAAAAATGTGGAATTTTGTGGATGTATCTCAGGCGTCGGATGTCCTTCAGGGAGAAGAACTACTGTGACAGGAACATGGGAATGGAGACCTCCCTCGTCTGTCGCCACAGCCCAGAACTGGAAATCCACTCGATCCTTACTCAGCTTGGCGATATCTTCGTTGCTGATTTTTAGCCGTAATTCACCAGTCTCCCCGTTCATGTCAAAGTAGTACGAGTCTCTTTTCACAGAAGCGTTGCCATTAGGTAAATCAACAATTGAGTAACGAATCCCGAATTCCGCGTCTGCATCAATTGCCACGACCTATTTGTTCATGACAGACACCAACACTTACTTATAGTTACACTATGTAAATTAAAATATTGCCTTGGGTGTATAAATCAGTCGAAAACAGCAAATGCCTGCAGAGCGCTGAAAGCCGAGTTTTACTTTTATACGCTGCAGGCCTCCATGAATAACTCTCGCTCGGTTTACTTTCAGCGCATAAATAAATGAATACACATAAATTGCCATCCTACCTGAAGAATTGGATTTTTCAAATTTATTCTCTCAGCAGGAACGGTTGCACGATACTCTGACACAGGAAACTAATAATAAAGTCAAACAAATTCAAAGTATTTAATAATCATGCGAGGAACAAAGGGACATTTATGTACAGATGGAGAAAACATTTCGTGTCTCCGTGAGTTTTTATGTGAAAGCGTGTGATGAATTCAACAGAATACACAAGTAAAACACACCTGCGGAGCATATTCATTCTTGTCACTGATTTTGATGACAAGTTTCGTGTACGCCAGCCATCCTCCGCCGTCCTGAGCAACAATGTCAAGAGTGTACGACGCTTTGTACTCCCGATCCAAAGAGAGGTCTGGAGTCGACACAACACGAACTTCTCCTGTACTTTCGTCTATAATGAATAAGTCTGGCTCATCCGAATCAGCAATGGAATACTTGACTTTCCCATATTGTGCTCTATCTGGATCTTCCGCACTCAGCCTCGTAACAAGGTAGCCATCCGGCGAATTTTCTGGACAAGCAACTTCGTAGATGAGAGATGAAAATTTAGGAACGTGATGATTCCTTGTCTCTACATCGATCTACAGTAGAGAGAATTCATTAAATGTAAATTCTAGATTTGAATTGCTCTGCTGGAGAAGTGTGAATCATTCCAGTGGGGCTACGTAAGAACATTATGCATTCAGAAAGGCACGCTCTCACTACCAGTAGTCACTGTAGTACTCTACATAGCTCTCCTTTGGGTCAAAATATACAACCGAGTTTCGTCCCGACTGACACTCGTAGCAGAAGAAAGAGAAACACACACAGAGAAGAGTACTCGAGCAAGAAGAAGTATACACTCAATTCAACTCCTGCATAAGAACTCCAGCCGTATGTATTTACTACGTAGTAAATGGATACAATGTAGACCTTTCTCTAAGTAATGTGTTTAGAGCATTAGCGAAACTTGTACACTAAAGCACCTCCTATCACATATACGCCGAAAGGAACCTACTGAAAACTAACACACAGCTCAGAAATACAGCAGTGTATTACATGTGCATATATTGCAGGCTTTTTATGTAATCCCAAAATACACTAAATGACACATGGTCTGGAATATTTCAAAATCTCAATAAATGATAAAGAGTACCTCATGTATACTATTTGAAACTTCAAGGCACGATAGATTTTTTGTCGAAAGGATGCAAGCTCGCTATGATTCTTTCTTTTCATTGCAACATGCATAACTTTTCAAAACAAAACTTTTTCTTTCAGCTCCTTCACCTTCTATACAGTTATCTCTATCACCCAAGTGTAATAATTGAGAGTAAATACATCGTAAATCCTGAAATTTTCAATAATATTCGCCTTTGCTTTTACTCAGCTACAAATCCTTCACTCATAAAATGTCCTACTTCATACACACAAATAGCCTGCAAAAATATTGTTATTAAGGGAAATACGAAGCATACCTGTTAGCTTACAAATCTATTTGACGGAAATCCTCTAAATTTAATAAGATTATTCCACATGTCCATTCAGCTGTATCTTTTGAAGCATGCATGGGCTTAGTCCAAGTATACTGTATACTTACTGGGACTAACTTCCTAGGTACTTTAAAATCTCAGTTTGCACTACATGAAATAATATTAGGTAGCATTATAATATTATGGTGGATTGCACAGTTCCGGAATATATTTAAAGAGCCTGCAACACACACCACTGAAAACATTTAAAGCTGGGAAAACCGTACGGAATATATAAGTAGAGACAAATAATTGCATGTTAGAAAGTAATGTAAGTATGCAAGGAAGAGGAAAATGAAAGGAAGGTTGGTTGGTGGGATGTTTAGGAAGATGCCTATGAATAGACATTAGAGTGGTGGTTGGTGGTAGCATGGACTATTGCTGTGGCATCACGTAGAAACAGGGGAGTTTCGTTTGGTCTCTTGCAATTCCAAGAAGACAAGTTCACAAGACGAACTGTACATGATGCTATGTTATGTACAATGCCACTGACGAGTAAGAAACCGTCCTCGTGTCCGGAAAAGTAGTCGCTCCGGGAACAGTCGTCGAAACGGATAACTTACCGACGCATATTTCGCCCTCTACATCATTAGACAGGTTTAATACTATCATGTAGCACATATTATATCTTGCCAATTCTAGTAAACTTAACTTACTGTCAGTATTTACTCTACAGCTAGCTATTACAAACTCCTTTGCGAATGTAATGTGCAATTGCAATTAATATTTCATAGTCTAAAGTGTAGCAAAATAAATCTGCTGTTCATCAGTTTTATCCACGTATGGAACAATTAATGTAGTAATGTGTAATAATAGTTTCACATTATGTAGAAAGCTTGCTTCTGCTTTATTTAATCTAAACTCAACTCGTAATTTAGAAAATGTAGACAAAACTTAATAAAAATGATAACTAAATTTTAGAAAAATTAATATATGTGCAATTTTGGGTATTACCAGTATACATACAAAAATTAAAAAATTCCCGATAGAGTTATAAATGCTTTCGTCGCATCGTGAGTGAAAAGCGTAGTACAATGAGAATATTATTGGGTCAAATTATCTTTTCCGAAACAATTTCTTTAGAGCATTTATTTTAAAATATTCGGAGATGAGAATTGCGTTGTATCAACCCTTTCCACCTAAAGGCACCTTTTGGTGGGCCCAGAAATGGTTTTACTTTCAACCGGCAGTTTGGAATGGTGATGACTATGGATATGGTATTACACAGACACGGAGATAGAAGACGGACTGAAGGAATATGTGGAAGCTAGTAGTAATGAAAATCAATACTTTATTATTATGTGTAAGCAAAAGGACGGTGACGGTAACGGTAACTACTTGTGACACGATGTAGAGTTAAGCCAGAAGACTGGAGTCACTATAGAATATGATTCGCTATAGAAAATAGAAATTCCGAGTGAAAGCTTTCAGGTCTTGTTGTGTACACTTTTGTAGTCGTTTCGGTTATTACTTAACCGCACGGGTGATGGTAGCTTCTATGGAATACGGGCATGGTTGCACTTACAAATGTTACAATTGAAATAAGTATTCATGCCATTCGTTAGTGAGAAAGTGAGAATAGTAGAAATAGCAAGGCGACCGTAGAGCACAACAGTGTACTAAAGGTATGTGAGTACGATTTCCACAATTGGTTTTACGAGATGATACTACAATCAATATTGTAATATTATGGGCACGAGCTAAGAAACGACGCTAGAATCGCATGTGTACTTACATAAAGTCGTGTGTACGACGTGAAGACTCCATCAGTCACCGAAATGTTGAGAGTGAAATTTAGTCTGAGGAAGAGTACACTTGGCTGGCTCAAAATCACAGTTCCTACACACACATAAATACAAACGTCACATAAAAAGGGATGCGGAGCATTAGATTGATATACATTGATTACATTACCTACCCGCCTTATTTTGCTCTCTGTACGTGTACCTATAGAAGAAAAAGAGCAGAAAGCTCGTCTCCTCTGTCCCAAATAAAATCACACTCGCCTCACTGACTTGACTTTATTAATACTTTTTCTATTGTACATTTTATTGTACGTGCTTTGTACGAGTGGAAGATGCTTCAAGTAGGCATCTTTCTATGTATTCTTCCTACATCTCTACTATTGATACAATTCGCATATCCTGACTTGCGATGTAAGGGAACAGCCTTTTATAACGGGTAATCGTGTAAAAAGAAACCCTCAAAAATGTATCAAAAACTAATATGTACTTACGTGGATATTATATTCTTTTCTATATAAATGTCTCCTGGCGTCTTATACTTATTGTTAGTAGCCCACTCATTCATAACCAATAGAGGGTAAGTATAGAATAAAAAAATGTTTTATACCATTTTGTTGGTTCTGGCATATTACTGAATTTTTTTATTATAATATTAACGATAACGATATTGGATCTATGCTACATTGGCTGCATTACCACATTATTCTTTGCATACTATTTACTTCTTGATGTGCATATTTCATATGTAACTTTCATAAGTTACTTGACATGATTTTCACACACCAAATTGAAAATCATTGTAAAAAGTCACGAAAACGCATAAAATAAAATTATACTTCGAATTCCAGATAAAGGTAGGTGAGTGTAGATTTCACACATTATTTTACATAATGGGCAAAAGTTTCATTCACGCTCAATTTACACGTTTGAATTTTGAAATTTAACAGAAATGAATCAAAGGGGAATTAATATCCTGGGGTCTAACGTAAGTTATGTACGTGACAATTGTGAAGTTCATGTTATATTTAGTTACGGATATTATTACTATAAATATTACATGGTGTTCCCGCAACATTTGTGAAGAGAAAGTCTTTGAGGTTAGACCAGTCAGAGTCAGAGTGAAGTATACACATACGAAGAGAACTACAAAGGCTTTCCTCTTTGTGGTGAACTACAGCAAATATTAGTTCATGGTTTCGTTCACATATCCTAGTACCATTTTCAATTTAAGTTGGATACTTTTTGTGGTTGGTGTATTGGTTGTTTGAATGTGTGTGTGATTGTGGTGTGATTACAATGCTAAGTCTGTGATGAAAGAGAAGGAAGAGGAAGTGAAATCACGAAGATAATAGCATTTCACACAAATGGGAATGTAAGTGCAAAGAAAGCGAGTGAGAAGGACGAATTTCATTGACAAACCTGATTTCTCGTCTATTTCAAACGCGGCTCTTTCATGGCTATGGGCCACAATGGCATACCGCAGCGAGTCCATCACATCTGGATCATACGCACTAACTTTAGCAACAAAATGACCTCTTGGCGCTAGTTCGGAAATGCTGGCAGTGTAGGCGCTTCTCTCCCATACTGGTGCATTATCATTGATATCCGTCACTGTGGGATAGAACAGACATATAAACTTCATTAGCTTTAAACTTGATGCCTGCGGAGTCTCTGTGATTCCACGACTCTCCTCTCATGTCAATGCATTGTCATACTTTCATACTTTTACTTCCTGTCCTTTCCCTTTTCCAAGTCTTTTCCTGACTGTCTCCACAGAATACTATTGTACATTTGTACAGCACTCCTGTACCTAGCATGAGCATCGCAGTGGCAGTGCACCGCACAACCCTGCGGAAACTTTCTAGCTGTGGAAAAAATACATGGGAGCAGAAAGATATTTTAAACCTTCAAAAGTATCTATCTCTACACATTCTCAAATATGTACTGACTGCTTCAGTGCCACTTGCACAATAAGTTTCTCTATAGGTGCACTCCGCAAATATCAAATATGTACATTATACCTTTATGCTTTTATATTATCTTTGAATGACTCGGAGAATGAGTTCCTCGAGTGTTATTTTATTGTCGTTTGTGAGGGTGATATTTAAAATGATAGTTTCATATACATAGACATTCGGAATATGTGAAAGTAGGCAGATACTTGCGCTAACGTACATTAAAATCTACTTTATCATGTTTATAGTCGTCACCACATATTAATAATATCTCATAATATTTCCATTGCTACATAAAATTGACTAGAGTCACGTATGGCAGTGTAGCAAATGCTTTGACAAATTTAAGTCGGTAAATGTCATTTAAGGCATTCTTGAGCATGAAACACTTCATATAAAATTTCCTTTGCCCTGTTTTACTTTGTTAATTGTAACTTACGGACAGAGAGCCTGTAACATTTTACTTGACAAAGAGGAATCTTGAATGAGTCCTAAAAGCTTTCTCGTTCCGCTCAACATTTACTTTTTCTCTTGAAAAACCAGGGCATACCACATTATATTATATGCTTTTTGTGGTTTCAGCTCTTATGTGGTGAGCTGAATAACATGACTTCCTCTGTTTTTCTCCACACACAAACGGCTTGATACAAATAGCAGTAGTTGCCGGAAAGTTAAAAGCTACTGCATAAGTGCACTGTGTGGAATTGTGAACATAAAGTAAAATCATGGCATAGGAGAAAGATTACGAACGCAGTGGTAGTGACTCTGCGGAGTATAGACGGAGGCATTATAATATAAATATATGTGACTCCTGTTTGGCTAGTGAAATAGTAACTGCGTTATTGCTTAGGCAGCATCAATAAAATGTGTACATGTACTGGAGAACCACAATGTGCCTAAATACACATTTCGGAATATAGTGAGCCCACCTAAATAGCTAATAACACAGACATATTATTATTACAAAGACCAAGTTACATTCTCAGGCGTAGGAAATTGCATTGTTGGGTTGTGCTCAAGCTGAAACTTTTCCTGTCTCCAGAATCATGGCCATGGACAGACAGACAGAGAGCAGAGAGAGGAGAATCGAGGAACACAAAGAAGGAGGTAGGTAGTCCGTAGACAAGAAGTGTGCATACAACAGAATAGCTAAAATAATTGGTTTACCTTCAAATACAACACGAGCGGTTGAGCTCTGTGGTGGAATTCCCGAGTCTTTAACCACGACAGAAAAGCGAAACTCGTGAGCTTGCTCGTAGTCTAACATTTGCTTTAGAATAAGTGAGCCATCATTCGGTTTTATCATGAAAAACCTGGCTACATCGGAAGTTTTGTTATTGCTAGTAGCATCCTCATTCATCATCATTGTGGTTTCCATTTCACTCAGACTGTGGGCGTTTCTTAAGATTCTTCGTCCTCGCTCTCTTCTCGACATCATATCATCAGGTACTAACTCATAGGTGAGCATGGCATTGATTCCCGTGTCATTGTCATGGGCTTTTAAGACCGCGACAACACCGTGAGGGGGAATGTAACCCTCGGTGAGCCGAATGTGATACGTCGTCTTCGAAAAAGTTGGACGGCAGTCGTTCGAATCACGTATTCTCACGTTTACTGTCGTAGAAGACCACGAGGAGCTTACCAAGTCTGTCGCTCTGATTGTTAAACGATAGCTGCTTTGAGTTTCGAAATCCAACGGAGAATTCACAAACAGCACACCTGGAAAATCATATTCTCATCAATATCCAACTAATGGCATCCTTCCCCCTTCAACACCAATCTTACCATAGTACTTACCTCTCCGGGCGAAATTCGCCCCACTCAATCCTGTGCTACTACGAGTATTCTTGCATTTGCATTATATTATTACACACTCACTCTACATATTGAGTAAAGCTATCTCTGAAATGACTAAGACTTTCTTCTAGATCCTACTTGTTATGCAACACGATGAAAATACAAGATGAAGATAAATTTCGAAAATTTCCCATACAATGCACTTCTACATCGTAAACATACAATACAGATAGGAGTTGGTTAAAGCCATGGCTGGCTAAAATCATGGTACAAGCTTAGCTATAGACAAATTTGCACTTTTCCATTCGACGAAGATTACATGAATGAACTCAAGAAGAAGAAAAATCAAGAGAGGGAAAAGTGAGAATACTTACACATTCTGTTGAGCCCCATATCTGCGAACGAGGAATATAGCAGCAAAAAGAAAAGAAAGGAAAATGCTAGATAGGTATAATATTTTAGTATTCCTAAAGTTTTTTAAGTTCCAAACGGATTATGCATAAAACTTGTATTTCATACTGGTAAATACAAGTTAAAACAAATACACGGGAAAAAGAGTTCTCCAGTTTTAAAGTAAGAATAATAAAGTTGGACGCAGTATTCTATAGACTTCAGTTATATTAAAAATAAATCCGAATAAGGGAAAACTAAAGAAATGCCATTGAGAAGACGACACAACTTGTGATTACAAAAACAGAACTAAAAGTATACGAATAAAAATAGTCCGTGTATGGATTGTTTGTAAAGGAAGAATTGTGCGAACCTGTTTGATAGTCGATTCCAAATTCATCATTGTCGTTGCCTGCCTCGATGGAATAAAGTATGGGATTGTTGGCGTGAGCAACGAGGGCCAGAGCTGTGGAATCCATTCCTGCATCTTCCGGAATCCAAGTTTCGTACCACTGTTGAGCAAATACTGGTTGATCTTCCGTGTTGATTTTGATCTTGACAGATATTGACGTGGTGCATGTCGGAACACCTGTGCGTGTTCAAAAGTTAACACAATACAATAAAACACCAGATACATGGCATGGCTACAGAAATTATTAGCAATTGTGTGGGCCCCGCAACAAAAGTTGTTGTTTCACAGCAAAAGTAGTAAATTCACATTACACACATTAGCCCCAAGATCTACGACCAAAGTGAGGACAACACTCTTTAACTTTATAAATGCATGTACATACACTCACTACTACTACAAACTTATTACAATCGTACAAGCATTACTTACGCAAGCAAGTTGCATAAACTAAAGTAAAAGAAAGTAAACTAATAAAAGCTGCATGTAATGTAGTATGTGTAAACGTAGTAGTAGAAAATTGGAATGGTTATTAAAGTTAATAAAGAAGAGAGAAGAATGTGCAAATCAGAGAAGAAGGGAGCGATGGAAGTAGCGGGATCATTGGGATCATTGGGAATGAAAAAGGAAAAGCGTTGCACTCACAGTGAGAAAAAGCTGGTCATTGCCGGAATAGAGAATGCCGTGGAGGAGAAACGTGCCAAGAGTTTGTTTGTTAAACTTGGAGACTGTATGGACGGAAAATGAGGACTGTGCGAGCTGGGAGGGAATGGTTCATCAGAATGAGAGAGGTTAACTTGGCAATGACTCACTCCGAGAAAACAATGCAGAAGCAGCCTACTTGTTCCGTCCTGGCTACGATGTACGAAGCACAAAGCAACACAAAAGTCGACTCGTTTAACATTTGTACACAGTGCAAGTGAGTAGTACACACAACAGTTCTACAATAGTAAGTTCATTTCGCTCGCCCTCTAGTCTCATCTCTTTTCCCATCATATTATGTATATCTATACACTTGAACACAACCAAGATGTGTTTTCTCGTCGAAGGAGAGATGAAACAAGAGCCAGAGACCAGGAATAACAGACAGAGAGCGAAAGCGGGGTCTTTACTCTTCTGTAGCGGTCTTGAATTAGTAGGAAAGTTCAATGGAAAGTATTTTATTACCTACAACCGAGTACAGAGCCAGAGAACGGGAGCAGTAGCGCAGAAGTATTCTGCTGGTAAGTAGAATTACACTGCAAGTACATACGCTGCACTACTCTGCTAACTCGGCTTCCAGTTTACATTTACAAGAATGCAATCCTTGTGTTTGTTGTGGCTATGCAATATGTATATATGGGTATTGGAGAGTTATCATGAGGAAGGAGAACAATAAAGGATAAAAAGTCAACGTGGCCCACAGATACAGATAGTTGTAAATAGTGCCAGTGGTCCCAGCCCAGTTTCAACTCTATTTATTTATACGCACATGCTTCATATATACTTATCCATTGTATGTGCTCATACTCGTAGTCAGAAGAGGTGTCTACTGCAAAGCCACCTCCATCCTCTTTCTTTGCTGTAGACATATAATGTGGATTATATGTTACATCTTTGCTCAAAAGTAGTGAACATTATTATTGCTTTGTGAAACGAAACTATAAAATGGTGCGGAATACTGAATCACAGCGGTGGTAGCCGAACGTCGGGATGATGGAGAGTGGGGAAGAGAAAGGCAAAACAAGAGACACACGGAATAACTCGTGTAGAGATAAAGTCCAAGTCTTTCTCTCTCCCTCACTTATATTCCCCATCTTTATAAAATAGTAAATATATATTATTATATGTACGACCGATATCGCAGCTACTAAAGCGACGTTTGTCTAATAAAAGTAAGGAACATTCACATACAACATCTGAATTTTTTATGACTTTTACACAGACTTCCAACTTATACGGTCAACAGGAAGGGAAGTGAGAGTTAGCACTCTACTAACTTATAGACCCCAACTTTATGCAATACTTTACGTAAAAATTTACGAGCTAACGCAATTGCAATTTTATTTTTAATAACAAATGAACAATGATTTGGAAAGTGCATATCCCTACTGATGTGTACTTTTCCCCTAATAAATGTTATAAATCTTACCAATCAACTGACTACGAATGAAAATATTGTCATCTATATATTAATAACTATAATTAAGCATTTTGTTTAACGTGGATATCATTTGTAAGGAAACCTAGCTATATGCTCAACATGCGCATTACATTTCACTGACATTTTTGAGAGTAACCCAAAAATTAAATAAAAGCCAAAGATGGTCAGATTAAATAAAGCCATTAAAATAGCCGTTAGAGAAATAACTGAACAAAAGATGAACAAGAATGGCCAGTCTGGTGGTAATCGGAGAGCAGAACTAATGGTAAGTTAAATAGGTTAGAGATAATGATTTTACGATGCACTCACGTTTACCAGCATTTTATTACCCGATGCATTTTCTGTGCCCCGCCTATTTAGAAAATTGTATGTCTGTCAACTGTCAGCGACATGACATCGCACAAATCTACAAGAGCTAGTGAATAATACGTGACCTACAATACAAAATTTTAGGACTGAACCCAAGTGTAATAAACCATTTGCAACGGTGCAATAAAGTATCGTAAGGGTATTGTGAACTTCGACACAAAAACATTAACTGTGACACC
>JABASD010002005.1:0-31382 GCA_019776165.1 Pogonognathellus flavescens
GGTTCGGTTCTTGAGTTTTAGGTTCCGGTTCCGGTTCGGTTTTTAAAATTGAAAGAAAAGTCGGTTCCGGTTTCGGTTCGGGTTATGACTTAAAGGTTTCGGTTCGGTTATTGACATTTTGATATTTCGACGTCTCTAGTAGGTACTGCTAAAACTGCTATAACATGGAATCGTAAAGTCTTAAAAATGCGGTGTTACGCATTCATACGCATGAAAATCAAAACACATTTGTTTTCACGATATCTTTTACAGCCGTCGGCATTTAAAGTCAAGATCTGTGAGATATATCTAGTCGTAAATGTTTTAATAACCATCCGTAAAAAATCTAAAATAAAGAAGCTACAATCTAAAAATAAACTTTCTCAGTTTTATCGCGCTCGTAGATTATCGATACTCTTAGTATGTCAAACAAAATTATTTGTGATTAGTATATTATGCTAAATGAAGGCCCTGACATTGATCCGCTGCTGAAGATAAATAATTCTCACTCTCAGCAGAAGACATTAAGATTTATTAGGAGCTTATTCATTCCCTGCCAATAATTCTTGTCCAACTTTCTCTGAAAGAAAAGCTTTATAAAACGGCTAATTCAAAAAGTAAGCAATATTTCCACACTCCGGAAGCGTAAAATCTGTAGTCACATCCTGAAGCAAAGGCATACCCAGGATTTCTCTTTGGGGGGAGTACCTAATGAAATGGTTTTGGGGGGTACACGTGCGCCTAGTGCTCCCCATCTGTACGTCTTTGTCATGAAGTGTTTACTATACAAGTGAAAATTGACAGTAAGAATACCGTTTAACAGGGATAAAAGTTTCATACGTGGGAATTCTAGGATTAAACTGTCAAGATGGCTTTAGAGGATTTCGAAGCTTATAAAATTGTCAGCGAGTTGGATGGAAACGTAAGTACAAGCTATAATTATTTACTTTTTCGTAACTCTTTCTGTATGTATGATTTTGTATTGAAATTTGTATCATCTGTTGCCCATTAAACTAAATGCAATTAGTATTTCGTTAAAAGCACTCTCAGTTGCAGCTGTTGCTAACTATTTTGCTTTTTGGGAACATAGCTGTGAATTTCTTTATTTACATGGTGTATCCCGTAAAGTGACGCTATCAATTAATTTAATTCAGCCATGTAATAACCCAAGCATAAAATATGCAAAGCATAAACAATTAATGAGAAGACACCTCTATGTTCCCATGTACTGTAGGTGATTGACTTGGCAGATTGGAGTACAGCCAATGGAGCCATTGTCAAAATTGCGAAGGATGCTTGCAACGAAAACCAAATGTGGGTTGCCCAGCTAGAAGGTAACACAAAACTTACTGTTCCACTTTTTTCTGGGGTTTTTGTAACATATCTTTCTTAATTGACAGTCTCTTTTCAATGTAATAATGTTTTAACACAATACACAATATTATTAATGATTTTTATCCAACTCTTCTTCTTACTTTACCTGTAGTAATAGAATATTTGGAATCAATGCATTATGTATATGCACTGCAATTAACCTTTTTGCTACGTTTTTCAGATCAGGGTTACCAGTTTAGAGGAAAACTTCAACAAGGTCGGACTTTGAAGGTTTTGAATGAAGATGAAGGGGATAAAGTGACACACAAAGTAAACATTAATGAATTTGTTTTGATTCTAAATAAGGTTATGGAGATTAGTAAGAAAAACAGTCTAGTACAATTTAAATAAGTTTGAAACTGTTTCACCATGTTTTATTACGAAACACATAAGGTATTCGAGTCAACTGAGAATCAAGAATGGATTTTGGAACCTGCTGAAGAAGAAGGAATATTTTACATGAAATGTCGAGGCAGTGGAAAATATATGAAAAATTCAGGGTACTTTAAGAAAATTAATGATAAAATCTTCATTCTTACTTTTAATACAATATTTTTCATATAATACCTACCTACTTAATTGTTCCTGTATAAGATGAAAAACTATTTTCTAATACAATGTTAATGCTTTTATACTTTCATTGTGCCTACAGATTTGGAGAACAATTGATAACTGCTGCGGAGAAAGCGGAAGATAAGTCTCAGTTGTGGAAGTTCGTACTTGTTCCATGAAAACAATTTGATAACATTGTCGGTACTTGCTGCCACGATTGGTGTACTAAAATACAAGTAAAATAGTGTTTGTTTGACAACCACGGAGTGCTGAAACCCCTAAACTTTCCATAATTGTAATCATACTAGACACCTAAATGTACATTTGCTTAGCCAAAATTTTGACCTTTTAAATAGAACATTTCTAAAACACTTCACCTATAAATTGCCTAATGTGTTATTAACAATCATACCGGTTGTATTAACAATCGGCTGTAACATTGAAATCTAATAATACCATTTTTGATTTTACATAAGTACCGAAAATATTCTATACAAACCGAAACTACCCTATTAAAATCTAAAATAATTGGTTTACTGTATCCTTTACTATTATTTCTTAACAATAATAGTAATCTAAGTAACATGAAACCAACTTCAGTTTTCATGCTTGCAAAAGAAAAGACGCAAAAGAAATAGCAAGAAAAGTCATTCTAATTTTAACTGTACTATTGTACCATCTTGAAATTATTTATATGAAATAAACCGGAAATTTGTTGTTAAACTTGAACCTTCTGCTGTGATTCATGTGATAAAGTCGAAGAGAAAAAACTCAAAATTTTTGTAAAGCTTGAATTTCAAATGAACTCCAGTAGTGTGTGGCAAGATAGATGAAATAGACTTTCACACAGATACCGAGTTTTCCCTGAAGTGTTTAAAAGGTTGTTCGTACATAGAATACAAGAAAGTTTGTCAAGTATATGAAATGTTAGATGCGTATTTGAGATCCGAGAAGTTTGCGAAAAAATCAGACAAGAACTTGCCAAGATTTTTCTACCGGGTGGTCTTCTGTTCTAGCTCTATATAGTAATCTATAGTAAGAACGGAAATGCATACTCCAATTAATAATAATAATTGTGAATAATGGTCTCTATATTCGTTCAGTCTATAAATAACAATACATTCTATATATTCTATTATATAAGAGCTATAGAGATGTTGTAACAATTAGGTGCTACATTTATTAGTAGGAGAAAGCTAATAATAATGATAATGGTATGTGTTAGTAAATACCAGTTTGAAGTAGCGGAGATAGATTTAGCAAATAATTTCATTACTGGTAACATGGATGACGATTTTTGTTAGGCATATCTGATAGATCGGTAAGGTTATGACGTGGTATGTGTCTGCTATGCCAAAGAAAAAAGTGGAGACGATTAATGATAATCATCTGTAACCAAAGCGTATTACAAGCTAAGTTTATCGTTTTTTAAGGGTGAACTAATATTTATATTTACCAAGCAATAACTTTTCCATGAGTAATGATTAGTTAGATGCATATGGATGCTATTAGCTATGTAATAAATGTTTTACGTGATCTTTAGAGCCCATCGGAACATTTTTCATAGTCAAAGTCAAAAACACAGAATCAGAGTGTATATATTTAGTTTAGTTGATGTGATAAAGTTTCTTTATTCTTTGATACCCTCTACATCTTGTCTTTGTTTGTATAATTTTAAAAACGCTCTGCATAAGTATACGAGCTGGGAACACGTTCTTTCCTTGGAAGTTTACGTTGAACTTTTGGAAATTGACATAATTTACACAAATTACAGATAATTTCATATAAAATAAGACAATAATACAGGCACACACAATTCTATTATTTCATGAATATGTAAAACTTTTTTCAATAAACTATTTTAGTACTAACTTCTAATATACCTATAGGTTCTACGTATTATTATGATTTGTAACATTAAAAATTAAAATTGTACATAAGTGATTCGTTTTGCTGATTCGTTATACACATTTTCGTTCACGATATTTAAAGTAATTTATTAATTATCTGTATAAATCTACACGTATTACAATATGTTTCGGATTCTTTCAAAGTCTTTACTCGTAATTAAACCTGACTTTACATGTAATTAATGTTTCGTTAAAAGTTACACTCGCACAGTCACTCTGTAATGAAAATAGATGCTCACAATTATCTTTACATTTGTATTTATTTGTAAGCCTTCTCTTAAACACATTATACGTACATGTACTCTTTAACACAAATTCATACTTACAATTTTATTTCAACATTGTTTAACCGTTCTTAACCATAGTTTTGTTTTACTATAACGTGTAATTAATCAAATTTTGTATCTATTTTACAAATACTGCGTCTTAAAAATACTTTTATCTGACAGGGAGAAAAGAATCATCGTCATTTATTTAGATTTTCTTCCGTTGCTGTTAAGTTTGCACTTAAGTCTAGCCTGAAGCGTTAGAAGAAGACCAGCAAGGACGTCATGGTTGTGTAGTTTCTTTCCAAAAATGAGTCTTCGAACAGAGTCATCATACGTGAGAAGAGCTACCATATTTTGTAGCAGAAAACCTTGGCAGTATTCCAAAAGCTGCACAGCATTGTAAACCTATGGACAAGATGTTTTCAATAATAAGCAAAAAATGACTAATGAACATTGACATAATTCATTGAATAATGTAAACCACTTGAATGTTACGTTAGTTTGTTGGAAAATTACTTTACTTACCTTAGCGTGAATATACAAAGACACGACTGATTCTATATTAACCATAAGAGAACACTTCGCTTCACAAAAACGCAAGAGTCCGTCTAGTTGGAAAAAGTTGGCAGCTGCCATTAACTCCAAAATATCTTCTGTCTCAATACTGCGGATAGAGTCACAGCCTCCGTTGTACAAATATTCCATCACCATCTAACAAACAGATACAGTTAAAGTCATTTGTAAGTAAGCTCATACAATTGAACCACTTATTAAAACATGATTTATTGACTCGACTAATTAGGAAAATGTTTTGTTACCTGAAAAATGTGATAGCGGATGTCGTTGATTTGTAAAATGGGCGGATTAGACTCGGGAGCACTTTTGAGCATTGACTTGAATCTAGGTGACGATGTTACCAGAACGATTTTGTGTGCGTAGAAAACTCGTCCTTCTACTCTGAACTGTACATCTGATAATTCGGAATTATTAACATACTTCGGATCGATTCGCGTACCATTTGATAACGTTGTATCACGAATTTCTTTGATTGTATCTCTGCCGTAACAAGTTTGGAAAATATCTGCCAGGAGAAGGGTAGTTCCTTCATTCTATGCAAGGTAACACAATTTCATGTTAATAATCACGTTCAATTTACAATCAGAATGTAAAAATCATGCTAATTGGTAATGTGTTGGAATAATTCAAAATACCTTGCTATTTCTAAAAATTGCGAACAAGAGAGGCAGACACTCTTCTACAAAATGTCTTTGCGAGAAATCTTCATTTGGAAGAATTTGAAGAAAGTCTTGAAGAAGTTGATCTACAACAGGTTCGCATCTTAAATCGTTGGCTGTCCCCAATGCATTTATCCAACAATGTAATGTCCAAGGTACACCCAAATTTCGTAAATCTAATGTAATTTCAAGATGGCCATTCTCTGCACTTTGGTACATTGCTTCTTGTAAAACCTTCACTTGAGATTTGGTTAAAAGTTTTGGCTCTTCCGGACGACCGTTACCACCTAGACCTTGATTGGGATGTCCATTACGGGGTGGCTGGTGCTGTTGAACTCCTTCAGCCAATATTTCTTCCAGTGATAAAACCTCTTTAGAAGACGGCTGATTAAAAGGATGTGACAAGAGTTTGTGTAGTAAAGTTCTCTGACCGTGGGAAGCAGCCACAGAAATAGCACTGAAAGTAGACATAATTGATGAATAATATTTTTCTGAAAATCAATTAGCATGCTTTCTCCGAACAATCCTAATTTATACGATTAATTTAAGTTTAAACCTACCTAAAGCTTCCTCGTTGAGCAGAACCAGTGTAACAGAGAGAATCTCGTACAAGCGTTGAGAGAAATGGATTGGCTCCATAATTTAGTAATGTCGTAACAATATCTAAATTCCCTGTAGCTGATGACACTTGTAAAGGAGTTTGCGTTGACTTATCTTCGCTGAGTTTCGCTCCCCCTTCTACATTTCCTCCATGCTCTAAGAGAATCTACACAGAAGATTAAAACATTTTCAATGTTAGGTAATACATAGTTCCAATTCCAAATAAGGAAACTGCATTGCAATCATTTGGTTATCGCAATTTACCTTGACTATATTTATGTGACCCATGAGAGACGCAAAAGTTAATGCAGTCCAATGCTGTGTTTCACTGTTAGCATGAGGGAAACTGGGTGCGTTTTGAGGTGTTTCTATATCTGCGTCCGCTCCTGCATCCAAAAGTACTCGTACCATTGTGTCTTCTCCACGAACACTCGCAAGAATCAGCGGAGAGAGTCCTAAATGTACACATAATAAAAACTGTAAATTATTACAGAAGACTTGAGACAAACGTATTTTATGCTTTTATACAGTTTGGAAGAAAACGTTGCATTTTATATTACATCTGACATAAAAGGTTCACTAAAATGTGCATAGGAAAGATAATGTTCCTCTACAAAATCTGCAATTAAGTAATTTAAGTAATTATTATTTACCAGTCTCATTAAAAGTGTTGGCTTTGGAAGGTGGCATGAGTAGCAAAGCTTGAGCAACTAGATCAGATCTGCCAGAGGTGAGCATTTTGAAGGCTAAATCAATTTTGAGTCTTCGATTGCACTCGAATTCATCAATGGGTCTTCTTGGCCAGGAAAATTCATCAGAACTACATAATGACAACCTTAATTACCCCAATAGAATTGATTCATAAAGTAAAAAATTGTAAGAAATTTTCATTTCATAGTTATTCTACCCAATAAGTCTAACTGGGCAGTCAATGCCGGGCAAAAGAAGTCTGGCAGCTTGCATGACATCGTCTTTATCCACCAGGTAGGAATGTCTATGATCAGCGTGAGATGCTGCGACACGAACCCATTCAATCAAAGGCGGTAGAACAATAAAAGGTCTTTCGTAGACCAATTCTTGCACAGGAATGCGACTTTGTTGGTGATGTTGTCTCTCAAGGGTTTCTGCCCCAAGAGTCGCCGTTGAGGAATTCAGATGACTTGAGTGCTCATCAGCCGTTTCCAGTTGGGAGCACCGCATAAAGTAAAACAAAGTGTGCACAGCGGATGGTGACCAACTCGGGGCCATTTGTTTGCTTCCGTTGGTGCTCGCTAAAGGAAGCTGCTTGTGATGATAGTGGGAAACACGGGAAAGGATGTCTGCCAACTCGCCTTTAAAGATCATATCACAATAAATAATTCTCACTCCGCTCTGTGCTTTACACTTGGCTAATTGCTCAAATGAAGGCAAAGATGCCGATAGGAATAGAATTTGTGTTGTACACAGAGTCATTAAAACATGATCGAGAGATTAGATTCAAGGAAAATTCCACTAACCTATAGACCCCACACAGGTCGTTAACAAAGATTGCTCGAGACTTTTATTGTGATGGTGAGAACGGATGGAGGAATCGTCTTGATTTGCTCCGATCGTTGTGCTGCTGCTTCCAGAGGAATCAACACTTGCCACACTGGCCCATCTGGGTAAAGCCAACGCTCCTATTACACACAGCCATATTTAAATTAGTCAGAGCTATGAATATAACGATGATTTCGCGTTAATCTTTTAATTGAAAAGGGTAATTAGATGAAGATGGGTTAAGCTTTATAGTCTGAAGTTAATTATATCATCAGACAGATAGTTATGTTAGGTTAAGACTAAGAAGTGAACGATAATCTTCAAAATGAGATATAGTGCTGAGTGAGAGTACCCGAAGCGGTTCTTCCGGCATTCAGATGAGCGTAAGGCTGCAAAAGTCCCCAAAGGTCTCCATTATTGGCTATAGCTTGCTCCAGAAGTGCCGCAGTGAGAACAGGATGCCCATTATTGTTATTGTTATTTTCCACAGAGGAGACGTTAGTCGTAATGAATGAGAGAGCTTGACCGAGTATTTCTTCGATGAGATTCTCCATTCCGGCTGTTAAGTGAATGGCTGCAAATTCATGGACAAAACGACCCAAACGCACTTCACACATCCAACGTTGAAAGCGACCAGCGTGCAAATGAAGACCTGCTCTCGCAGATTTCGATTCTCTGTGCAGTGGATCACTCGTTGACACAGAAAACATCGCTGCTGCACGAAGACAAGCCTAAAATCAATTTTAATTACATTATTCTTTACTTAGAACAGATGCAGCATTGAAGATCTGTACAGTAAAAGATACAAGCGAAACTAATTACTTTACTACAGGAGTCTGCTAATGCAGGTGTTAGCACAATGCGGAATGCCGATGAAACTTCCTGTTTGCTGCAAAATCCGTACGGTCTAGATAAGCGTTGCGTTTCTCGAGCAATTCGAACTAGAGCTCTTTGCAACAAATAAGAAATACGAGGCACAGTTTCCATTGAGATTCTCTCCAAATTGTCTCTCAAACGGGTACTTCTCTCGATTACTTTCAGAATGTCGTGGTTGGACCATGGGAAATGTTGAAGCTCTACCAGACGATTGTGCGAGTCAACCCAAACAAATTCATCTGCTGAAGTAACCTGAAATATAATCAAACAAATTCATTTACCACAAAAATACAAACAATTAAATTAATAGGACCTAACATTAAGACAATAATGATAATCTGCAATGTTACTCCGTATGCTAATAACTTCGGTGTGACTCTGCATGTACAACAGGAATTACCAAATTTACGAACACATAACATATAACCTTTCTATTGTGATTAGGTATACGATTTTATAATATAAATAGAGATCAATATCATTTCAAATAACTTTGCCTACAGATTAAGCATATTAAACAGAGACTTTATTTACTGGGTTGCCTCATAACGGTCATACTAGACTTTCACGAATCTGCTATTATTTCACATTGACACAATGTATTTTATTTGTCTTATTTTTGGGCAGTGCTATTACTTGCTTGCAATCCAATATAAAAATTTACTTCATTTTATTACCTATTTAAAGGCACATTTATAACAACTTTAGATTGAGATTAGTTCTGTCTGCATTGATCAATAGGTATTTTTATTCTGGTTTTATCTGGTATTTTTTCCCTGTGTACTGCTGATTCTGAATGAGATAAATTTACATACGAATCATGCGTATTATACGAAATTACAAGAATTGGTCCATATGATTCAGTGTGGAATATCGTATTAATTCAATTTAATAAATTGGAATGAAATTGGAAATGACAGTAGTAGGGCTTGAAAACTTTTGCTTTGTTTGTTCGCCTGAAGTAGAAGTGACTACGATAATTACGTTGAAAACTACAAGTACACGCGAATGCATAATGGCAGAACGGGTGTAATTGAAGACGTCAAATCAACCGTACTTAGCCTTTCATTTCTGAACAGACTTCCTTTGAACTAGTGAGGTAATCGTCGGAAAGAAATGATTGAATTTATAAAAGCTTTTTTATACAGAAGCATCTCACAGCTTCAACAGCCAAAGGTCAAAAAGTCAACAAGTATCAATTTTCCTAGGAAAACAAAGTAAGTACATCCTCATTCATCTTTTAACTTCTGTTCTTGTCACGATTTTCTATTTATTTCCTCAGCCTTTGTTACAAAAAATTGTATCCTGGTCGGGTGCGAATTAACTTTTTCCGTTGATGTGTAAAGGTCTCATATTACTACACAATACAGCAGCAGCTTATTACTGCATCATTGTTTGTCAGACATAGACATAGTAGAGTAGTACTCCTGAATGAGTGTAATGTAATGTAACCAGTCAATTTACGTTATATAAACGCATTCTATATATGCAGACAGACATTTATACTTATTATAGGCATACCTTATCAACTTTTACTTTTATGTTTGCAAATGCACACTGCCAATCTACCCTACCTTTGTACAAGAATACAATTCTATTCATGAAGTTTCGCAAAAGCCTATCATTAATAAAATGGCAAAATATTTACATAGAAATTACTGAATGATTCATTTATTCAGCTACCGTCCTCAGCTTTAGCTCAAGCTTATAGCTATTGCCCATTCTACTGTTCATAATGAGAATGGTAAACAAAACAACAACGGAGATGATACATGGACCTCTACTTCTGCCTCCAGAGATTTCCTTCCACCATCCTCTCTCTCTCTCTCTCACCATATAAAGCTACATATGCTTTACACTCTGAAGAAAATGCAGAGAGTGAGAATAGTACAAGAGAAACAATGGAAGGAATTAGAATAGATCTCGTCTCACAGCTCAACATAATCATTTCTTTTCTACTAAAGGATCTTGGATCCACAAACTCGAAGCCCAAGTCATAGCCACAGCCACAGCACCAACCACACGGCTGAATATTCTCTCATCCATAATAATACCTTTGGTACACCTCATGAAACTTTAATTGCTTTTGAATTCCAGTAGCAGAAAATCGTGATGCAATCTAAACGATACATATTATTTGGCGTACTTAATTTACGCCTTCGCTTAACCAAGACTCCACTACTGCTCCTGCGAGCTGCATCATTACGACCATCTTAATTCCTACTGTGTGTATTTCATACAGACGTTTATTCCTTCGTACGTGTGTTCTAATTGCTCTTCTCTTTGTCTGTTCTCTGCTAAAACATATTACATAATATATAAGTAATAGTACTAGTGATGGATTCATTATATTTTCATTTCCAATCTACAACTTCTAAATTGTATTTATGTGGATGGTATAAGTAAGTTCAATAATAAATTGTAAATACAAGGGTTGGCCAAACTCACAGGAGTTCTCCGTATTTATCTGTATCAATCAGCTTTGCTTAAAATGTTCATTATCTCTCCAGAAGTAGACAAAGGAATGCGAATACAAATATTCTTTAGTAGTACTTAGTTTAATGATACTGTAAACAACTACAATTACCCATATTCTTAAGTTGCAATCATCTTTATTTGACTCTCGACTGTAAAAATGCTTCCTTAGACACTTCATTTTTTTCCTGCAGTACTATGCTACATAAATATGCAATATATTATATAGTAAATAGAGAATACAAATATGTATGTATTACAACAGCCACATGTTGGGTTTCACACTTTAATTATCACAATGGAAGTTACCCAGATACTTATTTTATTGTATCCGCTCTGATCTAATAATTAAGTACATACTTTGATTAAGTATACTACTTAATGTTAGTTAGATTTATGCAAATATCAGAATCAAGCATGTGGCACTTTCGTGTAAAACCTAACATTTCTACAAACCCCTAACCACTTACGATATTTTAACTCTCATGTACACTTAGAGACAGTCAGGAATTACGTCAATTCACCGGAGTATCCGAAAAAGTTTGCTTTTATTATAGAACTGAATACAAATTTTACGCATTGTGCCAGACAATTATTTTTATTTTTAAAATTACTATAATCTTAATTTTTTACTGGCATAATCTTTATTGCCATAAAGCAAGCTTCTGAGATTGAAACATCTACTTAAGCTTTCACTAAAATAATCATGAGATGAGAATTTTGTTAAAATATCGTGAAAAGTGGTCTAAAAGTAGAAAATGGTAAAAATACTTTTCCGAAGAAATTGTTTAGGTAGGTATCTCGATTTCATTCAGCGAATGCTTATACTGAAGCATTCATTAGTAAAAAGTCATAGTTTCAAATTGTGCGTAGGCATAAGAGGCTGAGATCAAAGACGAGATGATTATACTATCCAATGAATAAGAAACTTAAATAGGCAACATTGGAGAAGCAATATGTATTATGAATGAAGAATGAATGAAACTCAGTTTTAGATTGAAAAGAGTCTCTTTGATGAGAATAATAATATACAAGTCAATTGCCCTTCCAACCAACTTACAACCTCCAACTGATTTGTCCCACCTCTTTACTATTCCCTCAGTCCATAAAATATTATTGCTAATAAATGCACCTACAAAGTTACACTAAAGATGCATAGAATAATATGCATAGCAGTTGTATATGTAGTAGTTGTGGCTTGCATGGAGGTTTTCATACTTACAATCAACTTTGATCCAAAGATGAAATGTTCAATCTAACCAAGTCAAGAATATCAAGGGAAACCGGACAAACTAACGTAAAAAACTTGAATCGACTCACATCGTATTAGATATAAGATTACATATCAACACAAAGCAAAGGTACTACCGATATTTTTTAACGCTATAATACTTTTAATACTCTGCTTATGCCGTATAGTATGTATCGTGTATGTCTGTGAGTCTGTGAACATATTACTCTGGTGAAATTACAAATCACTGTCGAGGAAGAGTCCTAATATTAATAATATTAGAGATACTTATACCTATACATATACTAACTCTTTTCTTTCTAATACTCTTACGTATACTACGGTTTAGCCAGTTTAATATGAAATTGATGTAATTCAGCATAATGCTTGTTTTGTTGTCTTCGGCAATGTAAAACACAGATATCCGTATCATAATCCTATAAGAATTAAAATGAACACAGAGAAGAGCGGTCTACGACTCTGTGAGAGATAAAGATTAGAGAGAGGAGCTTTGACTCGTCTTGACTTGATTTGCTTTGATTTTTTTGCGACACCAGGGCAGGATACACTTTTACACAGTACATGATATTGCATTTTCTTGTCGCGTTCTGCCTGTCACACAACATTAATATTAATAAACTAAAGTAGTGAAATAAAAAACGTTATTGTGAAGTGATGAGACTTTGAGTGGTTCTATAATGTGAATTTTTGCTGCGTACCTACGTGAAGAAACTGTTTCATAAGTAGGAGAATTGATTCTGAACGGGCATTTTTACATTATTGCAGAGAATCGATTCAAGAAGATACATACAAAACACATTATTCCCAGGCTAGTTATTGATGTTTCTGTCATCAGGTTTGGACAGGATGGAGGCTCTTTCTTCGAATGAAACAGACGGGCTCATTGATCATAATTGGTCAATTATTGATGTCTGCGTCTTAATGTTCACTCATGGTCACATAGAAGAACCATACAACAAAATACCGACTTTATCCAAGTCCAAGAAGCGTGGTGTGTATGTATAGTAGTTACTACAGTTAATGTTAATAGTACATAGTAAAACATACCATTGTATTGTATCTCGTGAAATAAAATAACCTGACCACTCAGCGAAGAAGAAGAACGCGAGCATCTTGGTTTCGCACTACCAAAGTAACAACATTCCAGTTCAGCAGAGATTTTTTTCTAACATTTATTATGCAAAGACAAGACAACACAATACGAGACCAGTTATCGTACTAATGGCAAAGCACAGTGAAACAAATCAAGTTTTGTCACACAATTACATCATCGTCTCCTTCCCTGTAGAAAAACGTGAAACGAGTCTAATTTTTGATTCCCTGTCTTTACAAACACATTTACTCATACTCATGATGTGTAAGTAATATAGGTCTGCATTATGCATTTGCTGTTACATTTACATTTGCACTATAACAATACAATTGATCCATAAGTCGCAACTCGCAAATAAAACGTTACTTGAGACATTAAACTGTAAATTTCCCTAGAAAAGTTAGTTATTACAACTACTGCATTCTGAGTGAGCGTATAAGTAAGAAAGTATGTATAGCAGAATCTTTATGAATGTATTTCAGATAACTATATTCGATTCAGCATGCCCTTACGATTTACAATGGACATTACAATGAAGAAGTACTTTGGTTTCGTGGCTCTCCACAAGCATTATTATGATTGTACTGACACTACCGAAGAGAAATGCAATAAAAATTCTGAAGCTGACCTGAGTATTAATAGTTTCGAGACTGGAATGTCTAATGAGATGAGGACGTCTGTGTCGATCACACTCGCTGCCACTCATAGAAGAATAAGTTGAGGTGGAGTAGGAGGAATGGTGACCCGTATCTTTGTGATGTCCTCCTGTGCTTCCACTCCCATGTACTCCTGCTGTTCCGCCGCCACTGTGTCCATTACTAGCCCCACTGGAATGATTTCCATGATAAGAACGTAATGTAAGTTGCTCAATCGCTTGTTTAATATCTTCTAATCCGTTGTTCCCACTTCCGAGCAATATTGACTCCTGTAATTTCATACAACACACAAAATTCAATGACAAGCAAAATCCATACTAGCAATAAATCTCATGGCATGGTTAAATATTACATTTCCGTATTCATCTAACTTAAGCTATAGTAAAAGCTAATAAATTGACCTTCCACTCGTATTATCTGTTTATAAAACTCGAAAAGTTCAAAAGGTACAGTCTCATTAACATAATGTGGAGGGATCATATACAAATCTGACAGTATTCGGACATGAATTTGTATTTTTCAAATTCTCAACGTCACCGCTAATCAAATCGGTGTAAAACATAATCTGTCATTACACTTCCAGAATATGATTCATGATGTCTGCATGTAGTAACTCTTGTACTTGTACAATGTCATCTTTCGGGTATATACCCTTCCTTTTCTATTTAATAACTACCGTGAAAGTTTTTTTTTGAATTTGTACACAAGAGATAGAATTGAGAATGAGAAGACGAGCGAACGTGTCTCAAATGGATTACACTTAGCTATTACTATTTCTAATGCTGCCATGTCATTCTCTGCTCAACCTACCTAAGTTACTCTTATGAACATAAACGGACTCTCAACTCTCATAGGTTGAACGATTCTACTAAAGATGAGTTTGTGCTTGTATTACTAAATAATATTGTCAGCATAGCAAGTAGCATTCAAGAGGATAAGTTGATTATACACGAAGAAAGCCAAGTGAACGCAACACAACCTAAATCCAGTAAAGATGAGTGAGCGTAAATCGGAGACTGCATATCGTAACTCATCTCGTTTCCTAAAATGGGAAGACAGGGAGGCTGTAACATTATCATACAATATAATATTTTATCGAGACACCCTTTGGCTCACTAAGTGCTTGTAGTGTGTTTTAGTTATTAGAGAACCTCTTTCAATGTTTCTCCTTTTGTTTTCCTAACTCTTTCTCATATACAAAGCCAACATAGCTGTATATAAAATTAATATATCGACAACTACCTATCTTACAATTAGTATACTTATAATAATGTACTAGTCTTCACCTAGTAGCGTAATATGTGTACGTATTTTCATTTATTGGCTTCAGATTTCTTACTACTGGATTTTTAATGCATGCTGCGTCCTCGGCACGTTAACTGACGCACGTCTTTCGTATAAGAACAAATATGAAATGTATCCTTGCTCTTGTTGAAGCATGAGTATATTTTACGATAAATCTGTCGAGTGCTGGTGTAAAATGTGATGGTGGTATTTTACAGTAGCTTATCCATTGGCTATAACTAGTAAACAGAAATCCGTTTCTTCTTCTTCTTGTTTGTACTCTGATGTAATAATAGCGCTTAGTAAATAGGTAACTTCTTTCTACAACTTGCAGACTGGACGCAAAGAAAAAGATCTTTGTCTGTTGCCTGTGTCTAGTCAACATGAAGAAACGTAAGAAAAAATGACTTTCGTTTACTTCACTTAAAACTACAATCCATCAAGTGCATTAGCTCTATTATGTTCCATTGCATTGTGTGATTTATACATTAGCAGACTCATGTTTCTCTTTATCTTTAGACCTTTTCCATCTTGCAGCATCCTGACTTGATAGTTGCGTCTAGTTTCAACCAATGAAGCTTTCCTCACTAGCAATCCTTTTTTACTTACAGTTCATGTTTTACTAACAGATATATGCATATAGGTAAACTTACCATACATGTACTAGTTACTACCAAACATTATTATTAAAACTATAGGAAGGTATAATGAACAATAGTAAGTGATTCCTTATATAACAAGATGCGATAAATAATATTTATACCATGCCTATAGTAAACAAATTGCTATAACAGTTGTAGTACCTACTTAGGTTCTTGTAGAGTGTTGAAACTAATTTTACCTAATACAAAGGTTCAATCATGTACTGTTCAAACATACATGACATACCTATTCAAAAATGTATACAGTCCACACATTATGAAACTTTGCAAAAATAAAAATTGCCTCAAACATAATATGCGCGTTGAACGATCCGTTGCTTGGAAAGTTAAACAAAGCATTTAATTTCTAACAGTAGATTATCCTTTTGGCTAAGGTCATAGTCATAAACAGTCTAAATGCAACCAGTTAATTTCGAAACTTAAAATCTTCATTTTAGATTGTAATACGCATAGCTTTCCTTACAATTAGTCTTGTGTGTATAACATTTTTTATATGATAGATTATTATTGTGTGAAAATCACGTAGCACTCATTCGTCGTGCCATGCCATAAGAAATGAGTGTTGGTGGTGATGGAAGTGGAACCTGGCTTTCCCAACTTTAGCATTTAGGTATTGAATACGTAACTAATATGGAAAAGAAGGAAGAGAACATTAAGAACAACGTGCGGAGATTTTGTATATGTCTTAATCTTTTGACCAAGACTGAGAAGAATTAAGCCCGCTATTCAAACCTACTGCTTAACAATAAGTAACAGGTAAATAAGTAAAGTTTGCGTTGGATACTACGTAGTATGTATGTCATGTATCTAATTATGTATGTACATATTATAACATGGAGAATCTTCTCAACGTGGGCCACAGTATTAGCCTGTCACTGTCATACTAGTCATGGGATGCATAAGTAAATGTATTATGAAGAACAACACAGTACTTAAAATCTCACGCATAAATAACACATCTGTGGATTATCCCCATGCGCCTCCACTCCATGTACAATGTACATTTTACATGCGGGAGTTTGATAAAATAATAATAAAGATAGGACTATGTATGTGTATAGGGAAGCAGATCAGAATATGATTACTGGTAAAGTATGCAATTTACTTTCAGAAGGTAGCACTCTCTTAGCAGATTAAACTCAACTGAGAATTTATAAGATAGCTAATCTAATGTTTTCATCTGTGGGCATTAGGTGTATGTTCGTTCTATACGAGTGCAGAGTGTAAGTGGCACTAATACGCATTCTTAAAACGTAGATAGAAGGAGCAAGGTTAGGTCTACTAACTAAATACTTGCCCGGCATGCTGTATTTTGTATCTCAATGACTTTTCCACGGAGTCAGAGTGTATAAAGACTGACAATGAGTGAATGTATTTTGTAAACGCAATGCATAAAGGAATTGCAACAACAACAACCTTCATCTCTTCTCTCTGAAAACCATTTTGGCCAAGTCTATTCACAATTTGACTCTTGGTTGGTGATGTTTAAGCTGAAAGTTACGAAGGTTGCACGAAGCATTTAAATTAGGGATAATTTCATACATTATTACTATTTTACTACACAAGTCGATTGCACTATGCGTTAAGGAGAGATAAGAGAGAATACTAGACCAACAGGCCAACCTAAAACAACCAGGTTCAACATCTCCATACATCAGACTTGAGATTCTTTATGGGTTTTTGTTTTTATGATGTTTTGTTACGTATGCAGAATGCAACGCTGTGTTTTAGTGTTTCAATGAAGTAGTAAGTTACTGTGAGAGCACACTGATAGTGCAGAGATAATTTTCTTCTCAGTTAAAAAACCTTTTCGGGTTAATATTATTGTTATGCTGACGACGATATATACTGGTACTGGGGATTCCTCTTTTTTACATTGGAATTATTACAAGTTCTCCGTAGTCATCCAGCAACATTGCGTTGTAATTTGCATTTACACTGGATCGATGCATGCAAATAATTATTGAATGAATTATTATTGCGTTTCATGCTATTGGGATTATTAAATACCTACTTGTTGTTGGTTGTTAGATCACATTGATAATGGGAAAGATACATTTATTTTTAGGTGTTTATTTTCTCTTGACATTCCTCGTATATTAGAGTAAGAGATGATTACTTGCTGTTACTAATTACGGAAAATGGGTCTAGAGTTGTTGATCTTTCTGATGATAATTGTGAGAGACACCTTTGTCAATAATTAGGAGTTGATATTTATTGTTGGAATTACTAGAACTTTGCCACTACACTGCAATGTAACGATGTAGTGTGTTTTACGAGGAACGCTAAGCTAATTAAGATAGTGGGCTGGAATATCATGTGAGAATGGCACTCTACCATATCGTGCATGAGAAAAATGTTACATGTTTGAAGCTCATACAATAGTAAAGTATGTAATTAAAAGTTAATTAGATACCTACGGATGCTGGAATGTAACTCATGTGAATAATTAAATACATTTTTGACACATTTCCAAAGTTACCCGAAATCCAATCCAATATGCATGAATTATGAACATATGTTTGAAGGATGAGAATATTTATGCGTACAGAATGATAATTACTACATAAAGCCAAACACGAAAACAAAAAGTAGCTAACAAAACAACTAAACACGAACATCTATCTGCCCCTGATGAATACATAGACATTAATATTATTTGTTAGCTAAACCACATTACTAGTTTACAAAATTAAAGATTAAAGCACACGAAATGAAATCAAGTTATCCTTCAGAGACAAATGAGAACTTGGCAACTGGAGGTATGAGGAATTTGAGTTAAAAGACTTACATTCATTCCTTTATTTCTGTGTCTAGATCTTGAAGAGGATTTCTTTCCTCCTGAAACGTTCTGGGAACCTTCTCTCCTCCCACTTTCACTTTTTTCTGCACCGATAGCTCCAATTCGAGTCGAACTACTCAGATTATTACTGTTGTTATTTGTCTCATCCTCGGGAACTGATTTCAGAACTGATTTATAGCTATGTGAGGAAATATTTCCTCCGCCTGTGATTCGGGCATATTCTGCCGGTGGGGAGCCGCTCGTTTGACTATCTGACATACTGGCATGACCTGAAGACCCGTCTGAAGAAGAACCGCCTGTATTACATCTTTGATTGTTACTACCGCTGTTCAGGATTCGCATTTCTTCCATACTCAAATGTTGCAGGATGTTTCTTCGGCGTGATTTCAATTTGGAGGACGGGGCTGAATGTCTCGACTTTCGAGGTGTCGAACCTATGAAAATAAAACAAAAATTACTTAACACACCATTAAAACCAAATCTGTTTACTTTTGTTTGCGTAAACTTATGACATGCGGGTGGTTCAGTTTTTCTTCCAACTAAATAGTGGCAATGATTATTCTGTATTGTCTTTCCAACAGCAATTTGCATATAATTTAAATGAAAAGTAGCTGCATGGCATTGTCTAGTGTAAAGCAAAGCAAGAGCAATGTAACGTAATGTGTTTTCTACAATCGCCCTGTTTATCTTTAGAGAAATCTGTGGAGAACCTGATTTCAAATGAAACCAAACTGCCCACTCTTCCATGCTGCCCCATTCTAATAGTTTTACACAAACTGTGACTCTGCTTTCAAGTCTTTTATACGACGAAACATTACTTTGCCTCACATTCCGCCCGATGCAATGCAAATTCAACCTTGCACAGTATGTACACAAAATAAACGGGCGGAATAAATACCTAGTTTTTCTCTACACTACAGAGCGTTTCGTTTTCATTATCTTTTGTATCATACTACTATGCTTACTGTGCTGGTACTGCTGCTGTAGGTAGTGCGACGCTATAAATTATAGATGAAATATTACAATGCAATCTTATGCAATCCTCTGTGTGTTTTGTGTGGAGTGTGCAATGGCATTTCATTTCATACCAACTCATATTTCAATTCAGACACAGCAGAGCATCAGCGGTGCATCGAGCACTGCCCTGGCTATAAATTTTTCGGAGAAAGGATAGTGTCCAAACCACATGTCATGCTAATAAACACAATACAACGATAAACTCAACCGAAACGTACAAAATGCTTCTGGAATCTCTTGCTTTGTCTCTTATATGACTTTTGTTTTTATTCCACTCTTTCTAGTAGTAGTATTCCACGTACTACTTATTTACAACGTAGATTCAATTCTTCACAATCCCTGTGTATCTCATTGTATTTTCTGTACAAATTTACTTATACTAGTAGAACTGCAACTACGCTGATTGTGTGTGTGCTGTCTATGATGATGATAAATATCATAACTTTTACTTACAGTACTATATGTACGTATACATACGTATGTATAAATATAGTCAAGATTAAAAACAGTACATATATCAAAAAAGTCAACGCATTGTTATAAACATAAACTTTGTACGTAGAAAATATTACTATGTGTGCTTGGCATTTGCAAGATGAATGTTTATAGCTTAATTCATCACGATTGAATTTTTCTCGTATTTCTCGTATACGGTTGGCTTTAACTGCCCCAGTCTAGTAGTTAGGTATGGTTTTGCTTATGTTCTTTCTATGCTATGGCTATGTGAATGAGTTAGTGTTTAGTTGACTACTACAATAGCAGCGGCAGTTTAGTTCACAATGGCAGATGGCCTTTTGGTATTCTACTGATAATATTATTAGAAGCTCTGCACCTCTTTATTGACAAACTTTGCAGGTTAGCCATTTTAAGCATTCTGTAGTTGGAGAAAAAAGAAGACGACTCAATTTCGTACAGTGGAAATTTATGTGGCAATGCATTCTCTATGCATTACAAGGTTTACTGCACTGCTGCCCTGAGCTGACACGGCTGGACTGGACTTGAGTGAAATGTAATGTAATGAAAGGAACTAAAGCGCATAGTTGGTAGCAGTAGGCAGTTGTTAAAGTGTCAAACTGTCACTGAAGTCATATGTCGTTGTAAAAAATTGCCTGCTTACTTATATGGGCATTTTATTACCTTCATGACTTTCGTCTCAATACGCTTAACTCTTTTATATCTCGTGGAAATCTATCCAGTGTGTACTACGGTGGTGTAGATCTTATCTGTGCAAATAAATATCATCTGTGTGTCTGCGTGTGTACACACATTACTCTGCATATAAGGAAAACATGATGATGAGTTTTAGTCGGGGCTGAAGAAGAGAAGAGGTAAAGTTGGCTAAAAATATATTATTATGGGAGTAGATAAGGTCGTAAGAAAGATATTAAATGTATACCTACCTGCGTTTGCAGTGTGTGAAGCGACTGTACCGGCGGAAGCTCCCAGAGTAAAATCTCCATCAGATGTAGAGCTTCTTCCGAGGGAACTACAGTCTGTGGACTCAGCACCGCTTTTCTGCGTTCCAGTTGGTGTGGTTGCAGTCAATTTCGGAGAGCTAATACTTTCACCATTACCACCACTATTTTTATTATGATTATGAACATTCACGTCACTGATGGCACTGGGAGAGACGACTCCGTTAGAATTACAGCTACTCAACGAATTATTACCACCATTGAGATTACTAGGAGCACTATTGTGGTTGTCGTGAATAGTTTTAGATGAAATGACTGCAGCAAGCCTCTCTTTGTTTTCTTTTGCGATTTCAGCTGGGCTTTTGATGCGATCATACTCTGGACTTTCTTTGGGGATTTCTACGAGAGTTTTGATTCCTGGAGTTGTCACTGGTGGTGTTGGAGGTGGTGGAAGTGGAAGCCCACTGTCGAAACCGTTCAAACTCAACCCACCACCGCCTAATCCATTTTGGACACCATTGGGTTCTAATTTCGGAGCAAGACCATTACTTAAACTGTCAAAGCTAAGATTCTTTACTGCTGGAGATGACATTAAAGAGTTTTTGGCGTTATTAATAATATTATTTGCACTAGTTTCCATAATAATCGGTTTACTATTTGTTTTCTCTCCGAAATCGATATTTGTACTGATTCTGGGGGCGTACTGTTGTTGAAGATTATCTACACTTTTCCACTCGACCCTGGCTCTGGGTCTTTGTTGTTGAGACACAGCCACATGATTCGGTTGCGAGGATGGCATAGGAGCTGAGCTTGGAAGAAAACCTGGAGTGGGTTTTTGTATTGGATTCGTTGGCTCAGAGTAATATGGCACGTTGGAAGAACTACCATTAAAACTAGAACTAAGGAGATTTCCACTACTTCCGAAGCCATTATGGGACAAAGGGGCTTGCAAACTGAGTGGAATCTGCTGATTTGGTTGTGGTGAGAGAAACAATCGCTTCTGGGCTATTTGTTGTTGTTGCTGTTGTAAATTTTGTTGATGATGTTGCAGTTGAAGAAGCTGCGGGAGATTTGGCACTGAGCGCTGATTTATATTGAAAGCGGAGGAAGAAGGCATAATGGAATTAAGATCCCTGAGGTTTCCATTTGAATTTTTCTGGTTATTGTTGCTGGTTGGTGTTGGTGTGGAATTGTTTGCATACATCGGATGGTGGAGAGCTATTGACTTCATCATCATAGGGGATGAGGATGACAGCATGGAACTATTTGTGCTTGACGGTCGAGGAGGCAATGGCTTCAAATGAGCTGGAGATGCAGAATTACTAATAATTGGTAATGGAGAAATCCCCGACTGTCCGCCACCAACTCCACCACCACCACCAGACAAAGAATGAAGTAAAGGTTTAGCTGGAAGTATCGGTGGATTTGTCGCCGTAGGACTCAACAATGGATTTTCTAGTCCTGAAGAGTGTTCTGCCCCAATAGCAGAGCGCCGCATGTCCACCAACCTGTCAAAACAACAGCAAAACCACAAATGAATTAATAAAAACACCAAGGAAAAAACGTCTCTGACACTGACACAAAGTTAAATGTCAAATTATTCATACGATGAGCAGAAAACCTTCTATTATTATCATCTTGAGACTTCTCGTCGTTCCTCAGTGACTTATTATCAACTATTTCCTTTTTACTTCCTCATAAATGTCATTATGTTTATGATCCTGTGTCTGCTTCACACTGTATCCCACTTCATACAACACGCCTCTAGTACGCTAATAGAGAGTTGATTCACATTACACACACAAGAAAGTCGACAAACCCAAAGACACCACCACCACCACAATCATCTCACAACAAGTAATAGCAATATTACAGTAATTGTAATACGTAGACCACCGTAGAGTTAACCAAACCAGGACACAAACACACGAACACTCGTTGTCTACTACAATATTATGATGTCTGTTGAGTATTCATTGCAAACACTCAAAGCTAGGCTAATGTGATGTGGAAGTGATAGTGATAAATTAGTCTGACTTTGACTTGACACTTAATCCACAATCCCAGAAAATAAATTAGATCTCAATAGCTAATATCTTGACGTGAGATGTGAATTGCCGAGAAGAGAGCTACACTAAAGCCACAGCCGAAGACAGAATGATATCAACTTCAGAGACTCTAGAATCACCCTTGTGGCAGGGTAGGATGCAGCTTTAGCTTATAATAATATTATATAGTAGCATCATCAACAACAACCAACTTACTAGTTAGCTTTTGCCTTAGCCTTTTTAGCTTGACTTTGAGAGACACTGAACTACTGACTAGTATACACATTACACATACACACTCACACACACCGTACACATATATAGCGAGAAAGACTTTTCTTCTTCTTCATGTCAGTTAAACTAAAAGGCATATCTTTACCATAACGAATATCATTAATAATGATACGAATAGAGTTTCTATCTAAAGTATGCAATGTAGATATATGTACACATACATTTTTCACGCAGTGTGTGTTTGCATCTATACTATACAGAATGGTAATGTCGTAAGTGTATATATACGTCTAGTAGTAATCTAGTGTAGTATTATAGTACAGTCTCTGCAAAACTGGAACTAGAACATGGAATGAAAAATGAAATGGGAAAGCTACGTTGCTGTGTGCTGCTGTTGATATTATGATGATATGTACTACAGTCCAAGCCCATGCAGTATGTGTCTGTGTGTGTATACTGTAATTAATCCCGTCCCGTCCATACTACCACTAGTATTAAAACAGACTTGACTTGCACTTGGGATAGTTGATAGTGCATCCTAAGTAGCTCTGTGTGTAAAATATCCCTGGCTTGGTAATAATGTCTAAGCAACCTTAACTATGATTATTAACTATAATATATGTATACGATCCACTGACGAAACTACTCGTGTATATACAAGAGCTAAAGCCAAACTAGTCCTAAACACTAGAAGCAACCTTCCAAATGCCTTCTAGCAATTTACTAGTAATACGTAAAAGTGGTAAAAGTATCTTCCGTGCAGGTAAAAGCCTCTTGGGTGTGTGAATGTGAGAGCAAAGCATCATGCACTTGGATTGCAATGCACACGTATCGTATACGTATTGTTCTAGCTTCTCTAAGTAGTTGCAGACGTATAGAGAGACTTGCAGTGCAACAGTCAATTCAACTATCTGAAGAAATGCAGACAGAATTTCAGACGTAAAATGAATATATTATTAAAAATGTGTCTAAAGGTACTACTTTACCTGTGTGTGTAACACAACAGTTTGTTTGTGTTCATACATCCTTCGTACCTTGTCCGTCTGTAAGTTTTACTTGAATTGAATTTATCATGACAGTTGCAGGCTATACTACATCGTTTAAAATCGCCTCAGAAAATTATCAAGACCGTGTTGTGTCTTCCCTATATATCTTTGTGGCATTTTGTTAGAATTAATAAGTGCGAGTGGTAGACTCGTCTGCAAAACTTAAACACACGACACGACCGCTGCATATTCTAGTAGTTCAGAAATATTTTTTACATGAATAGTAGTAATTATGACTGCAACACGAAGAAAAAAGGCACCTGTTTCTTCTGCAGAGCTGTATTGCTACAAGGAAAACTATTTCCCACTGTCTCACTAACACAGAATACAGGAAGACAGCACAAAACCCTAATGTCAGGCACAGTTGCTGTGATCGTTGGCTTTCTGCTCATAATATTATGATATTCATATCATAATAGTAAGTGCCAACCGGACCAAGTCAATTCAAGTAATAGAAGAAGAAGAATAATATATAGGAAAATGAACAAAGTCTATATAGACACAATAACAATGGAAGTGCTGAGCTGATACCCATATTTATGTTAATTTATTGCCTTTGCAGTTATGGCAAATCCCTCTGCACTACTAGATACGATACGATCAGAAATGAACAGTCGCCAGAACAAGAGAACCAATGGAACAACTTAGACTTGATGAACGTAATAATATATTACTATAGGGCTTCTTCCACTACACTTCTTTAGGAATTATCACATTAGAGGTAACTTAACTTACTACTTAAAGTAGTAGCAGCAGTTGAGAGTGCTTATAGTAGTGGCTTCTTATTTTTCTTTGCCATTGGGGACAAACAGTAGAGCGAAACTAACTGTTGCAATGAGTTTCCATTCTATACTCTCTTTGTTTATACCACAGTGCAAATAAAACATAAATCGAGTAAGCAATTATAAAATCAAGCTGGTTCTTTACCAAGAATCAAAAATACACAGTGTAATTTGAATAATTAAAATTTCCTCAGTTTCTCATTACATGATTTAATTGTCTCTCTCTTTCTGTCTGATGATAAAAAATGGCATTCGGAGAATATGCACAAGGTTTCCGGTAGACAGTGCACATAAACTCTTTGATATATGGTAACAGCAGCAATTTTCCCCTAGGGTGTTTCATTCTTGAGAGATTCCACGTAAAATTAAAGTAAATCATTAGCTAACAATACTACAAGGTATAAGAGCTTAGTTAATTCAGCGAGAAAATACATACAATAAAAAAGTGCATTTTGCATGCATGCAATGCTAAGGATTCCTGTAAGGGAAGAGTTCTAAGCACGCTATGCAAACAACCTTACTATTTTACGGATACCTCTAGTAGATGAGTCTACAGATGTATATTGAAGAATCCCTGCAGAGTAAGTAATGTATTGCAAAGCGACCATCTGCCAAAGTGATGATTCACCTGCTGATACACTGAAGATGATGAACCCTTTAAATAATTCACTACACACACAAAAACTCTCCGATCAGACGAATAAACTCTGCAACTTCAAAACTTGAAATTGTATTGACGGGACGGATACTACCAGAAGTATAAAGAGAGCAAGGAATCGTAAGTATATATATATTGCGTTACATATACAGTACATTTACTAATACCAGGTATCTATTAAGGTGTAAGTGCATAAAAGTACGACGAATAAAATGCATGTAGGTAACCATGTATTACTGTAGGACTATACTATATGCGAATTATATTTACTCACTAGCTGAAAAGACTGTACTGATTGTGAGTAAGTGCAACGGATTTTAAACGACGTGCCTTGACCTCAGCCTCTGAAAACAAGAAACCCGATACAACAATAGAATAGATAATAGAATGTAGAGCTATTACAAAGGCAAGGTGCACCTATTGACAAAATGAGTATGTGCCACACATTTTTACAAACCTGCACTATCTTACATAGACATTGCATAATAAAATACTATTTACTGGTCGAGTCGTCAAGTGTAAAACAAATGCATTCAAAACAATTTGCAAATTGCCTGTCACGACTCATCCCTACCACAACTTGCTATGCGTCTGTAAGAAATCAAGACTTGTTTTCGTGCCTTGACATTCAAGTGTATTTATATAATAGGTACACATTGCATTGTGCTACTACACATTAAATTAAATAGCTCCAGGTAGGAATGTACATATCAATAAAATCAAAAGAAAGTCTTCTACTAGTAGTGCCCTTATGAAAATAAGAACTGTTTGTAAGATTATTATTACGACGTACTTAGTAAGTGCATTTGTGCATTCTTATCGGTGATTTCGCAATTTCCATGAAAATTCTCGGAGTTGGAAAGATTGGCTGGCCCAGTGAAAGGTAAACATTGAAGGTATGTTTTTACAGAAGAGAATGGTACATAGAGCGCCAACTAGCACGAAGAAATCCATGTGAGTCCAAAATATTACTTTTATCTTTATTACAATTATTATTATTATTGCCCCTTCCCTACACAGGTAATGACATATAAGAAGTATAATAGTCATAATATCAGAAAGCATTCGGTTTATGTATCATCACTACGATCATGTCTGCTCAGTATGTAGACGTTGCACTCGTTTTTTCCATTGGCGAAAATTATATTAGTTTTTTGTTGGCAGGAAAGCAAAAAGGTGGGATGAGAGTAGCAAAGAGCCATGTGATGGTGTTCTCTTATCTTAAAGTTGAGCTGCGAGAATATTATTACTGAGGTGAGAGCCTCGTCCACAGTTTTCCTTAGAAGGGTGAAGGTGAGTGTGTACTTTTGAAGCTGATGATGTTATGTGAGTTCAGTTCATTTCCAATGAAAAGATAAAAGTTGAATTGAATTCTATTGAAATGAATTGTAGGGTGGAATGGGTGTTGCTTAACTGCAAATCAGTCGTTAATGAAATGACCTGATCAGGAATCAAGATATTGTAGTAGTCAGAGACTCAGACTATATACTATAAGTATAATGTACCTTTCCAGGTATGCAACATAATACAACGTTTTATGTACAAACATGATTACAGGTATGTAAAAAGATATAATACACTTTTATATAAATACCTATAGGTACCACAAGTATTTACATGTAGGTATACTAGTATGTGGTATTAAATACCACAGGATATTATACCCCTATATAAAATATAAGACGTGTATATAGTGTATAAAATTATTCTTCTGCATTATTAGACTCGTCTTTAGATATAAAGGTAAGTTAACTACTTACTACTAAATCCAGATACAAATCCTTCCATCACTAGTTATATAATCTTAGTTAGTAATGGTAATACTCGCCAAACCACAAAAAACATTGGCTACCTTCCTTACCCACAAAGCATTGAATTTACAAATAGTTGATAGACGTCGGTGGGTTGTGTTTTGTGTAAGTAAGTGTATCCTACAGTGTACTGTGAGTAACCATCTATTATTTCAACAGACTTTATCAACCAAGTCTTGTACTACATATTAAAATTTATCCACTAATAATATTGACAGCAAATTCCCGTTACACTCTATACGAGCTCAATCGGGCAATAGGCAACGAAAACTGAGGTAGTAGCCATAATATACAAGTAAGGTTGCATGCAAACTTATTAGAAACTACTTATGACATGTAAGTATCAACTTTAAAATTGTGGCTTCTTCTTCTTGCTCCACTCACTTGGCTTCGAACACAATGTCTGTCTGGTTTTGTGAATCATGTTGACGATAGAAAATGCAATACTGGTGTTACGACCTGCGCTCGAGAGATTATTATTCTTAGATAATCCCATGTTCTTCATTCACACAGCCACAGACTAGATTTACTAATCCATTAATTTTCAGTTGGGTTTTTCAAAGCTGTTTTCTTTGTTTCATCCTCGTCTCATGTTCGCAAACCATTATTTTCATAGTCTAATTTGATTTCAACGCTGAATTTCTCTACTCCCTTTAATAAAATATGATTACCATGTGTTTTTAGTTAATAAGTCATATATGAATTATGGTTGTAGTACACAGTGCTAAGTTTCAACGGTGATGTAGAAGATTAACATAGTGATTTGACGAAAAGCAAGTATTATTATACACAGAATATAATATAGTTGTAGGTTCACTAGGTTAAGTAAGGTTAGGAAGGCAAGTTTGCAAAGTGCAACCTTAGCAGTCGAGTTTTATTTAATAAATTCATTTTAAGTTCATTTTAAACGTTTACCGTAGCTTGTACATGTCTATAGGAGATATATTATGTACCTATGCAAATAGTACATGTACATATGGTTGTAATTTGCAAGAAACATTTTAATTTTCACATGCGAAGTCATAAATGATGCTACAAAGAACCCAAGTTACGCAGTATTCCCGTTAGCGACAGCAGATAGGTTAAGTGAAGCGTTTAGGGATGAAGGAGATTAGGGATGTAATTCCTAATAACGATGTCCCATTGTGTATCTGTGTAACATTTCTTCCTACACACGTCATGTCAATATAATGCAACACATCTCATAACTGTGCACATAAAATATGTAGTTTACAATGCATTTTTGCAATTTTTTCCTTAACAGCCCAAATACCTGTCATATATCTCAAACAAGTATACTTTTAGGTAGTTTAGAACTACCCGTTACAATATTGACTAGGCCAAATTACAGACGACCCTCAATCTACTACTACCACGCATGGCACATCTATTACCAAACAGGAAATATTCAAATATAATTTTGAATTTTATCCTTAAAACCCGTTGCGTCATACACTAATCATGTACAAATCACCTTCCACCAAGCTGAAAGTTCAGATGTGTTCGTTTAATGAGGGCAGATGTCTCATGACAGCTGTAGCATTTCAACGCATTCAGTTTACCAGTCGATGCGAAACTTTTGTTAGCTTTTGCAAACACAACGGTCAATATAATAAGAAAACAATTCATGTCTTTACTTACTACTGTGGTAAGGAATGTAAACTTGCTTTTTCTTCAGCCCTTTACATGCTTTTTCCTTTCAACTGTTTTTTATTTGCATTGAAGTCTCTGTCATAATCGTTTTACATTATAGGTTTTCTGGGACACCCCACTGTGATGTGATATGGATTTCCCGTCAAATTCATTCATACAATAGCAATTCCTTGATGTCAAAAGTGACAAATACAAATACGTTATCATTATTATCAATTAAATATAAATTCTATGTTCATGTCATGTCCTGTCGTGTCTATGTCTCAAGAAAATTGTTGGAAACATTAGCGCACGTGGAGCGTAATGAACCAACATAACATATTCCACCAATACAATACACACAACCACCACCACTTGTTTGTTAATAGCAAAGCAAACCATACAAACCTTCACAGCAGACATTCAACAGATTACTTTACCACTAACTAAAGTTGATAGTGATTAGTTATGTCGTACACTGGTTCAGAGTGGGAATCATTGCCTTTAAATTGACAATCTTCATCGTAACAGTTAACAACTACATGTTTTACTTGTGCATGATTCTCTACGTCTGGTTTGTCTCAGAGAATAATAATATCAAGTCAACTGGTAATGTCATTGCATGTTGCAGTTGTAGTATAGACAGTATAGACTTATATAGATAGTCAATATCAAATCAGACGCCTTTAATCCGTATCGTATATACCTTCTACAGAAAAAATTCATATAGTACAGAATTTCTGTCGTCAGTTTTTCATTTGTCACAGGTTGAATCACGCCTTTAATTGTTTCTAATGCTCATTGTATCTTCATAATATCTTTGCTACATAATAAAACACTAAATGACAGAGAGTGCAATGATACTGATACTGTAAGCCATATTATCATTCCGCTCCAGTAAGGATAATGATATGAGTAGGGCCAGAGTAGGGTGCTTATATTTGTCAATTGGGCAATCCCTAATCTATTTATATGTACATAGTAGTGGGTATAACTATTCAGTTCAATCCTTATTACATTTAATTAGTACCACAACGCTTTTACAAAAATTAAAATTAATCTCCTAACTTGATGCATACAACCTTTTTGTTTTGGAAGTAAAAGAAGATTACCTAAACCTAAACCTACCTATTACTAACAATTATTCGTTCTAACACGAAGACTACGATTGCTATACTTTATTTTAAAAAACTACACACAATACTTAGTGCTACAAATATCTGATTTAACTATTTCGATTATATAACATAACTATGTCTATAAAATAAATGGCACTATTTTATTATTAAAAATACCTGCCTATGTATTTACAAAAAGTAATGTAGCATTTCATATTTCATCTAAGTAATCCCCAACTTAATTTGTGAAAGAAATTGATTTTTCTGAAGTGTGGTATGAGACGAGAAAGTCAATTGATGCAACTCAGAATACTGTATCGTCATATCCACTGTGACATGGAATTTTCATACTATAATATACTTAGTTGTCTTGAAGTTTATTAAGTGTGAGCACAAAGACATGGAGTAAAAAAGAAGGTAGGCTTGAATGAACGCAACTGTGGCAATATTGTACTGAATGGTATCAATTGTAGACGACAATGAGTGAGTAGGGGTGGGGAAGGTAGTGGAGATGTATGTGAATTGACAGCTGAGTTGAAGACAGGCCAGACGAGACATTGTATTTATTGTGTCAATGTAAATGTCTCACGTCCAGTCCCTTCACATGGTCGCAATGTCACATCAAGTCACACCAAATCAAGATATTGTTTGTTTTTTCTTCGCTCACTTACACACATACCAGGGCTATAACGAAACTGGCTTGGCATCTTCGTCAGATTATAAAGAAATAATACAAAGCGACAGAAATTAATATCTCTTCAAGTCTGTCAAACGCATTTTTTCTACTTACAAGCACAAAATGCTCCACCTTCAATGTATTACATCAATTACATTGCACACAACTAAAACCCATTTCCTTGAATGCAAGCTTCATTGTATTTGTTGCAAGTGCAAACATTGAAAGAATACAGTGAGATGTCAAATTTAGTATGACATATATTATGAATGCTGTGTATTCTTGAAACGTTCTCATTTATAGGCAAGGTTAGTCAAATGCGATAATCGCGAATTGCGCGAAACGAATAGATAGACTATGACTAAGTATAATATTTCAAAACTAGACCGAATGAGGATTCCAAAAAT
>JABASD010002006.1:0-31374 GCA_019776165.1 Pogonognathellus flavescens
AAATTTCATTTATATTGTCTGAAACAATCACTAGAGGTGCTTCCATTTCTTCCTCTAACGAAATTTCACCCGCACCCTCTGAAACGTTTCCTCTCGAGGGTTCCAATAATTCAACGGGTAAAATTTCGGCCAAAATCTCAGAAACTTTCACCAATGTTTCCAATGTTTCTGCTGACGAAATTTTACATTTATCCTCAGAAACTTTCACAGGCTGTGTCTCCTCTTTTTCCTCTAACGAAATTTCACCTAAATTTTCTGAAACTTCCTCTGGTGGTGTTTCAACTATTTCTTCCCTAAGGTCTTTCGTGCATACATTTAGGTCATTTTCTGAAATCTCCTCTACCCATAGTTTCATTATTGTTTCTACGGATGTCTTCCCCGATATTTCTCTACCAATACATTCTTTAATTTCTCCTTTCTTCAAAAATGCCTGCTCTTGTACGAAGGATTCTTCTTCCAACATAGTTTCACTCATTTTCAGATGTTTTTCAAATAAATCGATAGAATCATTATTTGTAATCAATTCGGTTGTGATGAAAGTTTCTGTTTGTTTCAGAACATCACTGGTCTCTAAATCCATCTCATTTAAGGCTTGTGAGTAATTCAAGTGTGCTATTATTAACTCTTCTTGAAGATCCCTTTTGATCTGACTAGAATTTGACGAAATTGATTCGATAGAATTTGCTGAGTGCACTAAATCTTTTCCTGCCGTATAATCACCTTCATAATGTACTTGAATCTCAGAAAGCTGACCAACGTTTAAAACATCAGAGATAGCATTTTGTATTTGTATCGTATTTAAATCTTCAGGGGCACGATTTGTCACATCTTTCGAAAATTTATAATCGGATTCTTCCAACAGTTGAGATGTATTGTTGAGCTTTTCAACCAGCTTTTGATCTGTCATTAATTCAAAAGCATTTGCTAATTGTTCGTATAAGCATGAATTGATACAATTTGCATTAAGATCAAATTTGGATGGATGGAGTTCTTGGAAAATTGAATTTTTCTGGTCTTTAGGAACATCACACAAACTTTCGTCTGCATTGATAATTTCGGGTGAAACAATAGCTACATTACTTTTCACAAATTCAGAATTAAGAGGATACTGAGATTGACTTTGGGAAGTAGAGATTGAATTATGAGGCGCAAACACTGGTTCAGGGTAAGAGAATGAAAGTTCTCTATATGTAACATTAGGTAATAAAAATCTTATTTCATTGTACTCTTGTTCTTGATTGCTTTCTCTATTTGTTAACCTAACAAGAGATTTGTCTTTGATTTCCTGGAGAGCATATGAAAGTTGCAGTGGGTTTTCTATTTCTATGATTTCTTCATTTTCTATCGCTTCGAAGTTTGTTAGCGTTGCTTCCGATCTTACTACCACTAGTACTGGTGGTGCCAGTACTTTATCTGTGGGAATTTTGTATGGTTCATCGCCTGACTCTTTTACACCTCCCAGTTTCTGTACGGAATCGTCATCCTTCAATTGAGACTGTAAAGATCTCTGTGTAGACTTAATTTTAGTTTTTGTTTTAGGTGTTTCTGTTTTTGCCAATGATTTCTTCAATTTCTTGTCTTTATTTTCATTCACTTTTCCTTTTTCCAGTGCACAACGAGAATATTCGTTCAATGTGCTTTCTTTAGGTGCGTTTAATTTTCCTTGCTTTATCAAATTGATGAGGGGTTCTTTCAACTTCTTAGGCATCATTTTTTTCAGTTTTATTCCATCAGTATCGTTTGATGAATTTTGAATAGATTCGCGCAACACATTCAAAGTATCTTCTACCGATTTTTCAAATTCATGCTCTGTTTGTATCAAAGCATTCGAAGATTTTTTAGACCGTTGTTGCTTCCGTACTTTTTCTTGTTTCACCTTTGGGGTTACAGTTTTTTCGAGTTTAGTTTCCTTAGAATTGTCTTCAACATCTTTGACTGGTTCAGTCCTGTATTCCATATTTTCTATATCTTGGGTCTCTTTTTTATCGTTATTCTGCTTTACAAATCCATACAAATTAAACAATTAGCAAACGTTTGCTGATAATTTATCTTCTGTAATCAATTTCCTTTGAACTAATAAACCGAATTCATTAGACATGAGAGAGGAGGTATATAGTAGAATTATGAAGTTACTTTTACCAAGTTTTTGCACAAGTCTCTACAAGCCAAGTCACATAGAGGACATTCTATGCAATCCAGACAATAACAGCAAATGATATGCCCAAGTTCGCATTCGTAAGACGGATATCGCAGCAATTTTGAGCATACCTTTTTTAAATCACAAACAAACTAGTCAAATATTTAGCTAACCAAATTATGTAATGTGTTTAAAAATGCGCAAATATTTGTACCGGGCATTCCTGACTTTCAAATAAACCTTCGTTCCATAATTTTTGTCTCCGTGATCCTGGACTGTTTCTGATCGCCATAGAATATGTTTACGTTAGTAATTCAAGTTATTCCATCCCCGTCTATCTATTTAAAATCACAAATATGTGAATGAATGCTTTCGAAATATTTTTAATAAATACCAAACTTTAAGCAAGTATATTATTCATGCCGGCAGTGATCTAGATCTAGATATGATAATTGATAATGCTAATCTCGAATATGAATCAAAAAAGATCTTACTGTAAGATGAATTTTGTGTACACTGTAACAATTTTGATTAAGATCAATTCGTTTAACTACTTGCAAGAGTAATGCAATATTTCATGGAGATATTTTAAGTGTGTTAAAACTTGTTTGAGTTATAGCATAACTCTGAATGTGTTGTGGCATGCTAAATGACCACGATTACATCACATTCCATCATTTAGTGACAAATAAGATAGTTATGCATGAAGTAGGTATTTCTTACAGTTCCTATGGTTTTTGTGTGAATGTAACAGCTTGACTGAAAACTGAAGTACTCTTTCAAAGTGTTGTGGTCAAAATCGTGTCTCAAATGCATGTAAGCAGAATACTTATGCAAGTGATGTTAAAAAAGTATGCTCTTAGTATTTACCTGCATGCTTTTTACTTTCGAATCATATTGAGTGACTTTCGCTTGTGAGAACATGACTATTCTATTAATTGGTACATCTACATTATAATATTATGGTTACACTGAAATATCTGTAATCATTCGAATAAGTCCTTCGACTGTATTTTATCTTATTTTTCTATCCAAGTGTAAATATTTTTTATTTGTTTGAATGTGGACAACTGACACATGGAATATTTCAAGTAAGATATCATCGTATCACGCACACTTTCATGTCCTTCTCGTTTAGCTGTTTGTTCTTAACATTTATTTTGGCTTACGAATACATCATCATTTCATCATTAAACCAATAAAATGTTACTATTTTCTTGGTAAAATGTTTATCAAATACAGAAGCTTCATTAGTTTAATCTTTAATGCTTAGGAATGCTTTCTTTACTATTACTCATACTGTATGTATACTACGGATTTGATATTACTTGAACTGTACTAAGAAGTCTGTAATCTGATGTATATAATATATCTAGGTGTGGTTTACTCAATATAATATCCAGATAATATTGATGACAAGTCTATTACAGTCCAGTTGTATATATCTATAGCCGTATCTCCCTGGCAGATAAAAGAACTAGGTAAATATAAGTTACCTATTTTATGCGTGTTATTATTGTTAGTGAAGAAACCGTTCGCGTCCGTATACGACACTTATAAGCATAAAGAGAGATAAACACTTTATCACTGCAAGCCATTCATATAGACTAGACAGGAGAACTTTAATTTTAATACATACGTATTATAGTTGCATAAGTTATAACTTATAACTCAGTATATTCCTGTCAAAGTTAATGCAAAGTTTATCTCGCAACCTGAATTGGATCTAATACTAATCTGTTCAAAACGACAAAACAGAATTGAATCATGCAAGAATCGAAAGAATAAATCACTTGTTAGTCATTTGTAGGATTATAAGCAGATCAACCGATACATGTGCCAGTCTTACATTAAAAGTGCTGGAGCATATATGACAGTATTGTATTGGGGAACTTTGTTAAAGTAATTTATTTATTTATTATACGTATTTCCAGAATTTTAACTTATTTTGTATAAATAGTAATGTTAATCAGTTCTACTCAACTAGTGTTAACTGATGGTTAGTTACTGAACACATACGTATACTGCAAAATTTCCGAACAATTCCGTGTACGATGTTCATTTAATAATATACTTAATTTAGCCATTGTTCCTCATTTAGTGTAAGTGCAACAAGATTTGGTATAACCCAGCCGCTGCAACTGATTAATTGTAAGATAAATTCATCCAAACAGTCATCATTTTAGAAAGGTATGTTGTTTCATTGGAAAAATAAATACATTCTACAATATATTCTTCTGTAGTGTGTCATAAAGTTGAAATACAGTTAAAGGATCATGTATAACGTATTTACAACCTGATTTTATGTCATCCGTGTTTATAATATAATTTGTATAGATCCGATTCTATTACGTAATGAAAATACAAAATAAAATAACGTTTGTCCATAAATAGTTAAATTGGCTAAATTTTATTGATGTCAATTAAAGGTCCATCTCGTTTGGTACAGTCTTTAAGACTTTTGTATATTATTATTACACTTACATAGTTCAAATTTCCTTTTCCAGGCATAAACTAACATGTTTTTTTATATCTTACAAAGATACAAATTCTAAACCTTTTTGTGTGAAATTCCTCAGAAAGGGTGCAGGTGTTTAATGGCTCTACTTTGTGTCATTTGTGTGTATACACATTGAAGTTGTATTATACCACAGTAATGTACATTATTGTGGCCAGACCTTTGTATCTTTATTCGTATCACATTTCGGTTAATGCTTTATGTATGACCTACTTTCATGTGTTTTAGATAGCGAATTAAATTGTTAAAATAACCTATTGTGTGGTGAATAATCACAATAATCATAATCAGTCGATCTCTAAGCGAGGTAATTATAATAAAGGTGTATTTATAAATTAAGGCTTTTATACGGCAGTAGTTTTACAAAATATAAGGGAATACACCATTAATGCACTCAATGATTTACTGTAATCAAATATGAATTGAAAATACACTTCAAAATGAATAATTATTAATATTGTACCTACTTTTACTATATGCTACTCCTAATCTAATGACGGCATTTTCATACTAAGTAATTCAAAGATATTTTATTGATCAGGACAAAATTTATTACCAAATGGATATGAACCAGGTTGAAGAAGCTCCGGACTTTTCTGAAGTATGTATAGCATTTGTGAATATTCTTTCTATAAGTCTGTGTGAACTATTTCGTTTCTCACAGGTCATATAAAATATGTACGTAATGTGAATATTGACGAATTCCGTCATGTTCTATATTTCTTAATGTCAGTTATAATCGTGTCTGATTTGATCTATAGGTTAGTCTAGTTGGTCAAGATCTGTCTGAATTCAGTGCCAAGAAGCTTGGACCTTACATTCGCCGTATAGATCTGTCCTTCAATGCTTTGGTTAAAGTTAGAGGAATAGAAACGTGCTGTGAAAGGCTGGAAGAACTCATGTTGGATAATAACCAACTTTCGGTGTTTGAGCTTCGAGGAAACTTCACTCAACTTCATACACTCTCACTTAATAAAAATCGGGTAAGTTCCCTAATCTGCCTCAGAACAGCTTGGTGTGTCAGCAGATTTGTTAACGATATCCAAAAATGTTACTATAAAACATTGATATTCATGTTATAACTTTTCAGATCAGGGACATAGACGCTCTCATCAAAAACATCAAAGTCCGTGCCAAGAATCTTCGATATCTAAGCCTGTTAGGAAACCCTGCATACCCTGATCAATTATCGGACGATTTTGTGAGTGAATCTGACTATCAGATCCACAGATATCATGTTCTTCACCACTTAAATGGTCTCCAATTCTTAGATCATCGACCTGTCACTGTTAATGAGCTAAAAGAGTCACAAAAGAATATTTATGCTGACATTCGTATTTTCCCATTATATACTCCTCTTCCCATCAGCGGAAACCCTTTAAAAAAGTCTTCCGTTGTGACTACAGGACAAGGTTCTGGTACGCGTCAAAAAAGTAAAAGTCGGCAAGGGAAACAAAGCACAAAATACATAGGAAAAAATTCTGAGGGAAATCGATTTATTCAAGATACAGATTTGTGATTGCACATGGCACAAGGAAAACAAAATTCTCAAAAGCTGCTAAAGGAAATGGTCTTCACATGATTGCTTTCATATTCAAACTGCAAAGCAAACGTTTTTTGAAATCCAGACCAGAGAAATGCGAGCTAATATTATTATATGTTATAAAACTCTCCCTGTGTGTATGGATGTAGGCAAAATATGTACATTACTTTTCATCTCTCTGATCCAAACGGGCTTTGCGAAACATAATAATATAATATTATTATGGCTATAAAAAATAAAATGTCATTTACATACTGGAGTAATGAAAAAATGTACCTAAACTAAATTTAATTACTCTGCAGAGTTATACTTTTTATGTACATGTTGACTAGACACGGGTTACAAAATGCTGTTGTAATTATAACATTGGTACTAACTATTGACAATCAGTAAAGAACTAAGTTAAAGTTACCAATCTACCACGATTTCAATTGGGAGAAAAAGACTGTGAATATAGCTGTTTCAAAAATCTTATAAACCCATTACCTATTTTGTTTTTGTATACAAATTATATTCTTTATTGATTACAGTATAATATGCCAACTACAGCTAGAACTTCCTTCTTTGTATATAGTTATAAATGTAAGTCCCCTTACTTTTCCGTGAGGGTCAACTTAATTTTAGACTTTGTTTTGGTTTAAAATAACATGTTAATACTAATAGTAGTTCCTCGATGTGAATGTGATTAAAACAATGCCCATGGATGTTAACTTACATTACACTGAAATCGAAATATATATAAAAAAATTAATTGCCGATCTAGAGGTAACGAGACTACTATTGTTGCAGTCTTGAATATTCATAGAGAAGAAAACTCTATCGTATATTCGGCCCACGATTCTTCCATGATAAAATTTTTACTGGATTTGACACATTGTGTAACTTTAATACGTATTATTATTGTATACTTGTAATGTAGTACTATGGTTTAAACTACAATTTTTGCTCTCTGAAGACAAACAATACAATAAAGTTTAATAAATGTTACATTTCCATCTTTACAATTGCCATTATCAGTTACATCACGTTTAAGTAGCTATATCTATATGATCAGTTACTAATTTCACATACCCTTATCATCATTTTTAAGTAGCTGAAACTACCTGCGCATAATTTTGGTTGCACTTATTTCACACATTTCATTGTATTTTTGTATACGATTTATTGCATTTTATTAAGTCTTTCAGCAGGAGACAAAGAGGCAGTCACACAGACAGATGAGTTGAGAATTTGATTTTGAGACTCAAAACTTGATTAAATGTTCTGTTTTCTGTTGTGCGTGTTTTCAAGTGTAGGTCTTGTTCTTCCTATTGTTGTGCATTGTGCAAGATGAGATTTAAGATGAGAAAAAGTGAGATAAACGCGTCTAAGTAGGAATCCTGTTTCTGTACATGACTGTCCATCTACATTTCTGCAGCGGAACAGATGTGGATGTAAGTTTGAGTGGGAACGACGAATGGTAGAATAGTGCCATTGCCATTTTATCGTGGAAGCTGTATGGACGCATGCTTCTTGACGCAGTGGTCACTAGAACCTTGATCCTGTGAAGCCAGTTCACAAAAATTTGACAATTTTCTAGGAAATTATCATTTAATTAATCAGTAAATATGTCTAAGAGAGGTAAGCGTTCAATATTTTAATTAAAACTGTATAATTTGTAATAAAATAACTTGTTCAAGTTGTGTACTGTGATGGTTAAATTATAATCCATATTTCCTTGTGTTGTGTGTACCTCGTTCTTGTGGTGGTGTGGCTGGAGTCGGCTTTTTATTGATTGTTGACGAACTAAAAAATATGAATTCCAAATTAAAACTTCGAATTTTGCTTCATTTAATTTCTAGGTCGTGGAGGAACAGCGGGAGCGAAATTTCGCATTTCCCTTGGTTTACCTGTAGGAGCAGTAATAAATTGTGCCGATAACACAGGTGAATAACAAATTGCCTTTTTTCAGTTCAGTTTGTAAAAAGGGGACGTTCGAAAAGCTACGTCCGAATAAGAGAAATAGCACCGAGTTATGTATGACATATGACTGACGATAAAATTGATGAATTTGATAATTGTGTTGTGGTGGTCTGGTGGTGGGTCTTAAGCTTTCGGTGTTGGGCTAATTTTATTGGTTATTTATATGTCATGCTTACAGCTTATCGAAATAATTGAATGAATGATGAATAAACCAGGACCGATTAATGTATATGACGATATTTAGTTCTGACCATCTGACATTTTATAAACCTTCATAATTATGCTTTTTTAAATCAAATATTATGAGGATTTAACTATTAATTGTTTTTCTGCTATCAAATATGTAGGAGCCAAGAACCTATTCGTAATTGCAGTTCAAGGTATTCGTGGTCGGCTTAACAGATTGCCAGCAGCCGCCTCCGGAGATATGATTGTAGCAACTGTTAAGAAAGGAAAGCCCGAATTGAGAAAAAAGGTTATGCCCGCAGTTGTCATCAGACAACGTAAGCCTTTCCGCAGGAAGGATGGAGTTTTTATTTACTTTGAAGACAATGCTGGAGTTATTGTCAATAATAAGGTAATTTCTATGATTATTACGGATTACTTCATTCAATATTGTTTAACACGCTTTAACCATTAACCTTGTTACTAATCTAGAAAAAACTAATTAAACATTCGTTTTGTATGTAGGGAGAAATGAAAGGGTCAGCTATTACCGGTCCAGTTGCAAAGGAGTGTGCTGACCTTTGGCCTAGGATTGCATCAAATGCCAGTTCCATTGCTTAAATTAAGCTTAGCAGTGATACAAGTTCTTCATGCGGCACCGATGCATATATCTCTTTCTTATTGTTGTACGGCAAAGGAATTTCAGTAAATGAAAATAAAATACTAAAGCGGAAAATTATCTTTTAATTGTTTTTATTGATATTTATTCGAAGTTTCATCTACAAATATTGCATTAGCCCTTACAATTACAATTAGTATGTATATTTTATACTGCCTGTGTAGATACTCATAGATATTCATCGAGAGAGTGAATCGTGCAGTGCTGTTCTGTGCATGTAATTATATAATCGATTCCCAGATCCTTATTTATTTAAACAACAGACAGATTACCTGAATTCTGTATGATCCTCTACATAAATATTACTTTACAGTTTCCCAAGCTATTTTCCCAGTCGTTGTTTGATTATTTACATATTATACATTAAGCAATTTAAAAAACAACATTGACATTACTGTAGTAGTAGTTTACATCTTTTTTACCGTGTCTGTAGTTGCAACCCTTATTTTTGAAGGCTGTCAATAAATATATTTATATACGGACACATAAGGAGCAATAATCACGAACATAATGCCTATACCTATAGGATATATTATTTGAAACTACTTTGCAGATACATAAATAAGACTGTCTTACATACAAAATTCGATACGTTCCGTTAGACTCATAATATTTGCAGAAGTCTGAGATTTCGTACTGGCAATGTGAAATTGGATGTAATGTTACACTGGCAAATAAATAATGGATGTACACATAAATCGATTACCTGTCGTAATCATCTAAGTGCAAAAACAAAGTGATTGCATAAGCATTTTCAATTTAAACGTTATTTCCATAAAACGCTGCTATAAACAATGCAGCAGCGAGAGTGAAGACAAAAGCAGCAATTTTCTCACCACGGAAAAATACGGCATCTTTAGAGACCGAGTCATTTGGTGTATTTGCACTATCTTCATCCAATGCCTCTTTGCCTCCTTGATTGTCACTTTCTGAATTCTTCTTTTTTCGAGTTCTTTTTTTAGTTACTCCACTTGGAGTGTCTTTCGGAGATTTAGGAATAGAGCACATAGGCGGAGTGCACTCAAGTGTCTTCATTTCTCCAACAAGAAAACATTCCAGTTCTTTCTTTAAATGGCGACATTTGCAAATGAGCTTAACCTTACGACGACAGCGGTCTAATTCCGGACAGGGTCCTGAGTGACATATTGATAGACATCGATGGCCACATGTAAGCTGTAAAAAATGCCACATTAAAAATTATTTTTCTAATTGAAATAAGTGTATAATAAGAAAGAATTAAGAAATTGTCTGTTTCAAAAATATATTATATCCTTACCTTCTTAGGACACTGATTCTTACAGGATCTTGCTGCCTCAGATAATTTGGCTTGTTCAGAGCAGGTTACAAATAAAGTCTCGCTTTCGCAGTGACATTTTATTTTTGCTACCAAATTACATTCTGGACATTTATCTTGATGACATCCAAGGGGACATTCGTGCTCACATCCTCCAGGTCTTTTCTTTGTACAAGATTCATCGCATTGCCCACAGCCATCTTTCAGCACCTCTTCATGGCATTTCTTTTTACAATAGTGAACTCCACAGCTTAAATATTTTCCACACATTTCTTCACATCTTTCCCCTTGAAGGTAACATGAGATTTTGACATCAGAATGAAGTTTGCAAGATGTCGGTATTAAAACAAAACATTTTGGACAATCTTTCTTCTTCATATTAGGATCGGTTTTAGATTTCATGGTGTGGCAAACTGCTGGACATTTGTGACCACAGAGCATATCTTTAGAGCAGATCAATCTGCATCTGGGACAGTCTCCAAAATGACATCTATGGTTTTGGATTTTCGGGTGATCGCATTTTGACGATCGGTTACATAGCTCCAGACACCCAGGAGGTTTGCATTTTCTTTCTGATCCACATGGTACAAACCGTACTGTTTGCCCACAACGACATTTAACCTGTGCTGACACTGGGCAGGGATAGCATGGCCCGCGGTGACAGATACTTTCACATTTGTGGTTTTTACATGATAAAGTTTTTCCGCACGGATTGCGACAAGGTGGACAATCGCCAGCACAACACTAGTTTATGGAACAACAGTAATCATATTAATACAGTATAACACATTTAAAATATTTTTAATTTACATTTAATTTATCTAATAAAAATGATTTTTCAGCATGTAAACTTACTTTCTTGTTGCATGGATGCACACCACAGTCTCTAATTTTGCGGCATTTAGTAGTGCAAACCAGTTCTTTGGAGCAAAGATATTCTTTCTCGTACTGTCCGCATTTACAAGTCTTCATCACATATTGCAGACAGGAACCACATCCTCCAGCGTGACATTTCTGCCCACAACGATGCTGCGAACAGTCCAAAACCTTATCACATGTATCTTCACAAGGCTTCCCAATCCCACGCAACTGTCCTGAGCAAGCTGCTTTCCTCTTACCACAAGGGCAACTCTGTTCACAATCTCCGCAGGGGTCCTCATGACAAATTCTTTCACATCGATGAACTCCACAGTTCAGTTTCAAATTGCATTCGTTCCCACACGATATTGGAAATTCTGAGGCTCCTGATTCTGTTACAGATGTCAATTTAGCGCACGGAATTGTAATTTTTGATGGAGAGGAGCAACGGCAAAACATATTCATTGGAACAACGCATTCTGGACAGTCAGGTTCTTCATGACAAATGGCCGGACATGTATGGTCTGCGCAAGGTAGCTCTTTTGAACATACCTGGCCACACGACCATGTCTTCGAAAAACATCGGAGTGTCTTAGGAGGTGATTGTTCACAGTAACATGAGCTTTGGACTTGTTTTGGGCAGGGAGGGCAAGCACCTGCAATCATACAAATGTGGAAAAGTTACTTTTGCTATCTGCTATTGATGAATCTATTGGCAGCTTTTTAAATATAGTCTTACTCTTACCTGAATGACATAGCAGAAGACAATAATGACCACATTCTGGTTTCAGAGGTTTTCCACAAGAATCTCCGCATGAATGTGGAGCATTCCACGGATCTGATGTAGGATTGACAACTTTCCCACAAAAGCATTTATATCGATCAGGAAAATCATTTTCGTGGTATTCTCCTCGGCATTTAGGACTGAAAAATTATAACAGCATAATTTTAATTGACGTAAAATGAATATATACATGTAGAAACATTAGTCAGGGATGTAAATCAACTATTAAACTTACCAACACCAAATGAGAGGTAAATTGAATCCTTTATAGGCTGCTGCTTCTTTTACATTAGCGATGCTGTCCTTTGCCCATCGTTGAATGCAAACGAGATGCAGTATGCAAAAGCAACTGTCGCATGACCATATCTAAATAAAATCAAAAAGCGACAAAAATAATTCATTGTGTTGAGGATAAAAAAGAATACTATGAAAGACTATGATGCATAAATTAAGTAAGGACTAAGGACATTACCGCTTCGTTGCGTTCTACATCTTCAATACAAATCAAACAGATTCCAGCTTTTATATTTTCTCTTAAATGCTCCAAAGTTTTTCCCAATAAATCTGCGCCTTGATCTGAATATTTTGATGTCAACGATTCTAAAAATGCATATTTAATAGAAATTATTACACTCTGACAAATTAACACGAGTCAACTTAAGTGCACCAAATTTGGTACCTTTTTCAATATTATTAGTACGCTAGGTACACGATTAATTAAATTAATGATTTCCATGTAAATTCATAAAAACATGTACCAATAATTTTCTCATTAGCTGCAGAGTCTTCGTCATCCGTAGAAGTGGAAGAACTGTTCCGGCTCGATTTGACAGGACTGGATCCCGACGAAGTATCCTTCCATGCTTTATTCTTGTTCTTGGATTTAGCTTCCATAGCTGCCGTTGACTTTTCACCCTTGAAATTCTTGATGTTGTCTCCTCAAAAATCTGAAATGATGATAATAATAATCACAATTAAAACGTTTACAAGATGAGGATGAAGCTTGCCAAATATGAAAGGACAAAAATGGTTTGCATTTCATAGCTTGACTGAACAAATCCAAATAAAATTAAACATAGTATAGTATTTTACAAATATTTTCATTTTGGAAAAAATACATGTGAAAAATGTTAACGAAATAGATATTTACACGATTTTTCTAAAATTCAATGCATAAACTCACCAAGGAAAAACATTATATGTAATATTCCAGAAAAACAGCTGTGGTAAAACTGAGTATTTAATTCAGTAAATAAATAGCAAGAACCTCAAACTCAAAATAGTGTTAATTTTAGTTTTCACTTATTCACATAACTTCCCTGCTGGAGTAACTGGAGAAAACCCGAAAAAATAAACAAGACTTAAATACCGCTATTTCAGTCCAGAAGGTGATTTTATTTACACTATCTGTCACGTAGTATTTGTAGTCTGTAGCTGTAGCAAAACTCCTCCGGTGCGGTGTGTTGTAAAGTTGTAAAATTATTGATGTATGTAGCTAGCTAAAGTAGGCACACGGTACACGTACAACTTGTACTTTGTGTAAACGTCCTTTGCTTAACAAGACTGTTTCGGGATTACATAACATATGGATAGGAAGGATTCGGTCGGAGGATCAAGGAATCAAGGATGACATCGATACATCTGAAAAATGTGTAGCTATAATGTGCTCATGCAACTTACCAACTTTATTAGAATGAATCAACCTTTAAATAATCAAACTCACCACTACCACTACTACATAATTTTTTTAATGTTGAGTAATCACTCTAAGCTTTTTAAACAAGCAAGCTATTATATAACAATTTTCTTTCTTTTTACGGAAAATATTTTGAGCCTTATGTAAAGCTCTTACGGTTAGTGAATTGCATGCAACGACTGGATGACATAAGCCACTTTTATAGTGACGTGGAAACTTTAAGTTTATACCTAAGTAAGTAATTAAAACACCAACCTTTTTATGCAGTGTATATGGTAGTTGATAAAGCATGCAGTTTTTAACTACTTCCAGGTTTCCTTTCATACAAACCCTTTATGGATGTATGCAAGGGCATAACTACGTATGGGCTCACCGGGCTTGAGTCCCCCCCCCAAATTCCAGAAAAAAGGGGTTTGTCAGGGGTGGTCTTTTTTTGTACTTTCAGCTGCCACCCCAGAAGGCTCGAGCCCCCCTCCCATTACAAATTTCTAGATACTCCCCTGGATGTATGTATGTATAATAAAATATGTATGTAAAACGCACATGGCCATTTTAAAACATTATGACACGTACGATCCTAACAATCCTAAGACAGGAAAATTGACAATGAAATCATGTAGCTTTTTAGCTGTTAAAAACCACCGTTCATCAATCTCATTAATGTATTTCGTTGACCAATTGCATACATTTTTTCGCTTCTAATTGTCGGTTTGCCGTTTGATTGGGATAGAAATAAGTTGATAAATTGTACAGTACACATCTTTAACTTTGAAAAATTAAGTCCTTTAACAATAACCAAAGCTCTCAATTTTTAAGTACACAAAATTATTCTAATGATTGAATTGATATACCTACAAAGTGAATAATATAAAATTGGTTGTATATATATCCTCTCCTCACTATTTAGTACGATAATGCTTATAGTTGATTGTATAACTATATACAGTATTTTTATATCTACAACAGATGCCTATATAATACTTTTATGAAATTTAATATGCCTATCTAAAAAAATCCTAAATATGATCACGCAGCTATACAGATTAACTAAGGACAAGCAGAAAACATAAACTTGTTTGCCTTTAATCATTTATTTAGCAATAACAAGCGTCATCATTTTTGTATTTTATAACTTACAATTGTTTTCTACACTTGTTAAGTTGTGGTTTTCATGTAAATCCTTTTTGGAAAACATTAAAAAGTGAAAACTCAGAAACCATTTTCGTTATACTCTAATAAATTAATGCTCATTCGTCTGAATTACCTGAATTACACACTATCAACTGCAGAAGTGAAAGATTTCTTTCATTCGAAGAGTTTTAACTTTACAATGTATGAAAAATATGGAAGCATGAAAAATGAATGTTTTTAAGCTAGCACGATAGGAAGTAATACAGTCAAATAAATATCTATAATATCTGAATGAAAATTAATAACGATTTTTAGTGAGTTTATTATAATAAATATGAATTGATAAATAAGATAAAAATTGAATTAATTTTTATATTATTTCAAACAATTCTTAAGAATTGAGTATTTAGAAAAAATGGTACCCTACGGGTTAAAAAGTATTTTTCATTTTTCGACTTGAAAAAACGTAATAAATAAATAAACATTGTTAACAAAGAACAATTATTAATTGTTTTTAATACTTGTTGAAAATATCACAAATATAATGTAATACTTGCTGAAGACATGAATAGTTGGTATAGTAGGTAGATGTATTAGGTAGGTACCTAGTATACTAATTGTATTCACTGTTGCACCTATTTTTTCCTAAGAAAATACAGATTAAAAAATCAACTTTTCCAATTAGGTATCGTGAAGGTATTTAATTTATTTGTCTCTGGGGGAATATCTCTGTAACTGGTCGAAATTGCATAATCATTGTGCCACTATGATAGCTTTTTAGTTTGAACGTTTTCAAATCCTGTGAAATTACTTACTTTTGCATGGAAGTTGTAATCGTAAAGTAATTTATATTGTAATCATAATAATGAAACATTAGTAGCCTGTAATAAATGTTATGAACAATGTATAATGATTATTTTGTACTATCATTTTGAATTTATTTCATCAATTAATTATCTTTGCCATGTTTTTTCAAGCATAAAATGTATATTACAGGTGAAACAATTTTGAGAATGTCAGTGTCAGGTTATACAAATATATGTATGTTAATTGTGAACCTAGCCCTTTGGGAAATATACACAACTATACACAATTGGAAGAAGCCATTAATCAGTTAGAAATCAATATCAGTTGATTCACAAACCTCTGAACTGACACAGCTAAAATATTATTGTCATTTGCACTTTAGAAACTTGGAAAGGAGGAGCGGAGACTTATTAATTGTTCAAGTTCTTGAAGCATACTCATGTTTTTATTTTATGTGTGGTTATTTATGTAGTTTGGAGGAAGAGGATACATTTATTTTTATATGCTTTTGTATATAGCTACTACAATACAATAATATAAACTTGCAATCGTACTTTTAGCTTGTAAAGGCGTAACAAACTAGTACAAGTAATTTTACGATACATAATTACTAATTCAACGCTCATACTATTAAGCATATAGGAATTAACTGTTACTTATAGGTACTAGGTATACCTATACCTGCACTACTATGCAATGGTCTGAGAAATATTATAACAAAAAATAGAGCAGATTCAATGAAGATTCTATCAACACTATGCGTCTAGCAGTACAAGATAATTGTACTTGCACTCTGGATGTACTCTAATAAGCCACGATTCCATTCACATTCGCTCGTACTTTCAATTAGACATTAGCTGGGTATGAAATGAAGGTAAACTGTAGCCATTCCTTCTAGTTTCATTACTGCAGTCATGCATCCATTCTTTTTAGTGCATGTAAGTAATACGTCCACTACCTTCTCATTTTCCACTAAACCTATCCTATCCTTAACTGCTAATACTGTAAAAGAACATTGCATTTGTACATAAATGCCTGCATGGTGGACTGAACAGGGCTGGTTGATTATCGTGTTTAATCTGTGTACATAGGTATACGATAGGGAATGATGAGTATGTTATTGTGCATTTGTAGAAAAGCTGCAACAGAGATGCTACGGATATATAATTCTGCATATAGGTATTTTATTTAGGTGCTAAGAGAGTCTATGAGAATTCCTAGTTTGACAATGTAGTTCAATGAGGTTGTTATTTTGGCTACACTATCGCTTTCGCAATTTACGTTCTCACAATTACATATTACTACGTATCTCTGTGTGCTTCTAGCATTTACTACTTGAAACTCTATTGCTTTGAACTTTATCTTCAACAAAAAGGAAGATATTTAATCAATGTTCACAAGTCGAGCACTAATGGCAAGTTCTGCTTCTGCAATACTTACACGAATTTATGTTGTAGATATATATTCCTTGTAAACCTGCAGATATACAATTTAGCAACGTAAATGTTTAATTGTAGTAGTGGTACTAACATTAAGGCAGACTGGTATATATATAGTTGTAATATATTTAAGTACAAAAGGGTGACTCTTAATGTTACTTATCACTTGTAGTTTTGTGGGGTTATATTTAATAGCTTTGTACTTACCTTTAGCTTACGTTGTTCCTGATGTCTTATCTTTAGAAACTCTGCTTGCAGAAATACACACGACTCCTGTTTGTATGTAGCCCTCTTTAATATGTTTACAGTTAGCAAATTCTACATAGAAATACAACATCTATTGCAAACACAACAGCAATGAATGGACTGTGGACTCCCATAATATCTGGATGGTAGAGAAAGTTCTATTAATTGGTTACCTACCATTAAATAAATGCATTTTTCGCGTTTTTGAATGTGTGTAAACGTTTCTTTAATACGGTTAACGTATGTAGTTGCAGGAGTGGCAGAGTTGTAAGTATAATGCGTAGTTTCTAGAAGGCTTTGTAGCAGAATTGGTAGGGTATTTTTAATTATGAATTGCAAGGAATAAAATATTTGCCTGCAAGCAGTTGCCTCTTTGATCTCTTGAGCTCAAGATCTTTGAAAATGAAGATTCCTGTGATAGCAATACCATTTGGAGTGGTATTTGTGCTTTGGTTTTTCTTGGCTTACGCATATGGAGCGTACTACCCGTATAGTCCTTACTATGATTACGATTTCGGCTACGCTAAATTACCATCTTCTGTGAGACAAGTTACAGTGACATTGCCTCCAAGATTCAGAAAGCCAAATGGAAGATTTGGACCAGTGCCTTATTACGGTATACAATAATATAATTATTCTACTTTTTTACAAAACTACTTTTCTAGCATTGATATTCTAATCTCACATTCACACATGCACTTCCGCTTTTACATTTTTTAATTGATGAAGTGGATATTGTTTATAGCTTATGAGCCAAACAGACGCTCTCTCTACTGGCATCCAAAGTTTCAACGTAAAGCATTCACGAAAATGGAAGAAAGGATGCCATCGCAGATTCCTGAGTCTGTTTTATCAAAAAGGAGTGATTTTGAAGCGTCAAATGAAATTCCCACATCTAATTCAACTCCTGCGACAAAAGATAATGAGTTAGCAATAGCGTTTTTAACTCCTGGGAAAGAGCAAATCAGTGCATTCAAGAGGAAAATCGAGGAACTCAAAAATGTCACCGCATCCGATTCTGCCAAAGCTCAGATGTATGCAGATGAAATGGAGAAATTTAATGCAAAGCCTTCCATAATTACAATGGGTTACAAAATGTGGAATTGGTACAAAGGATACAAGGAGTCCCCGGCTCCTTTCTACAGCGACCCACGCACATTTAATCATCCCTTCGGAAACAAGAACAAAATGTTATCAATTCCACCTTCAGCATTTGCAACACATTACTTTCAGCAAGATGTGCCTCTTGTTACGAAAAGTACATTGAAAAAGACGAAATCGTGGATGGATGAATATAACGCTATGCCGGAAGAATTGGCTGCTGAAGAAGAAGACAATAAGGAACGATCTCCCAAATGCACAAAAGGAAGTAGTATGCTGTATTGTAACGGAGATGCACTCACAGATTTTATGAGTGCATTGGACAGGCATGTCCGAAACAAAAAATCCAGACCTAGCTACTACGATTCAGGAAGGACAGAGTACTACAATAATAATGACGAAAACGACTTGAATCAAGATCAGTTTGAAGATCGTGTGCGTGAACGTGAAACTAGTGCGGACGATTTCGAAAAAGCAAAGCGTGGTTATAAAGTTTACAGAAAAGGTAAATCAAAGTTTAACATTGTTGCATCAGAAGAGATCTCTTCTTATCCCCCATTCAGTCATGATAATGATAACAGTTTAGATAAAAAGTATAACATAGACATCAAAGATCTTGATGGTGATCTTACAAACAGTGATAGACCTATGCAAATTCTTGTAGTACTGACTAAAAAAGATTTCTCAGGTTCTCCTTCCGAACGTTTTTCATCGCACAGAGATGGTCTGTATCCACCAAAAATTGCTTACGATACACCTTCGTTGATTGCTGGAAAACATCGGCCAATCATCAATACACCGGAAGCCTGGGAAGATCCTTCGTTGTATGACGAGGATAACGAAAGTCTCAGATACAATTCCTACAATAAAGAAGACCAGTACAATTATGACAAACCAAGAAAAAGCAGTAGAAGTCGTAGTCGCAGTAATCGTTACAAAAACAATAAATATGACAAACTCATGGATGAGTTGATGAATGCGATTGAAGGAAAAATTCAAGATATGGATCCATCATACGATAGCAGGAAAGAAAAGAATAACAATCCATCTGATGTCAACGCTGACGACTACGAGCCGGCTCCATTTTGGCCAGTGCCTCGAGATTTTACTAGTGAAGAAAGACTTAAATATGCTCGATTAAAAGCGGCCAGAACTGCTTTTAATGGACCTGAAACCGGCTGGTTCAATCGCCCATAGAAGATTGAATTAACGAAACTAATTTATTGTTATTTATATAAAGAAACGCCGATATTGCATCGATTATGTTTATCTATGTGGTGAATATTGAGCCACATTAATGGCCAACATTATTAGGTAAAAATAATAAATCATGATATTGGCAAACATGTTTGCAATATGATTTAGATTTCTTTAGAAAGTTGTTTATCGAAATTTAGAAGCAATTTATGTATAAAGCAGCCATGAGGGGCAAACCAGAGGCTCACATTTGTATAAAGCGAATCGTCTAAAAACTTGATCTATAAAAACCATTAAAGCAAATGAGCTGCCTTTACTCAATCTTAATTTTGGATATTATTCATCATTGTGAGCAAGAATGAGTTTTCCCTTGTTCCGATATTATTTCCTTATTGTAGAACTTTTTCTGTTTGAAATTATGTGCTCGCCTTACTAATACAGTTTTCTATTTTCTAATAATTTCAACTTGTAGGTAATTTCATCGGAATTTACAATTACAACAACCACTAATTGTAGCTAGTCTTGTCCTTAAACGGGAAATAATAGGCATTACTATCAACATTAGTGTTAGAGTGCGGAGGCACATTATTGAGATGAATCAAAATCTCACAGTGTTTATAAACGAAATAAATTCTGTTTATCTTGTTGTGTTGAATAAAAATGGCATAATTAATAGTACCTATAAAACTGATATAAAAAGTTGCAACTCAATAAAGCATGCAAAAATGTATCATTTCTGATTTCACAGATAGTTATCAATTGACAACAGATACAGAATGGGATTCACGAGTACTAAACAAATGAATGCACAAGATGCTTTCTACAATTCGTAATATTATATGGGTTTGTATTATTTGCATTAATTATATTATATCTGCCAATCAATCATAATAAGAATCTATACACAACTGCTATTACTCTCAATTCCACACTAAACTACTCTGGTGTCTCCTTTCAGTTTTTTTCTACATTATTGTACAATCTTCAACTTCGATCGCTGTCTATCAAGTATCATTTTACATTTTTAATTCATTTTCCATTGTTTATTCTTTGTGGTTAGTTATAAGGTGAGGTAGGTAAGGAATCATAACGTATAAGTACCTACTGCATTTACTAACTTATTTCACTGCAGTTTATGAGAGCTATGTCTACAAAAGACAAAGCGTACACATCACATTCACACTACAGTAATTGCTACTGTATATTCGCATACATTCTGCTGGTACTTGATACGTCTATTGATACAACCATACATACACATCAAATAATGACATGTATTAGGTTTAGTATTACTACACGCATTGACAACCTGATTTTTATTTCCTGTTCACTTCATATTGTATAGATCGTTAATTTGTAATAATTTATTTAAATTAATAACATGGAAAATGGAATATGAAGCGATGCACAATCCATAAAATGCCTACCATATACTTAGTTGGTAGTGATACACAAGCTGAGCACGTAATAATAATTATAGAGGTGGGATTACAAAAGAAACTCAGTTAACCTGCTTTTACATGTAGATATATGTATACAGATTCTTCATTCATTCTTCTACTTAAATGAGAATTCAATATTTGATTTCAACAACTCAAACTTGTACAGAATTAATGTACAAAGAAAAGTGTGATTCTGATAAGGCAACGGCACATTGTTCACCCAGGCTAAAATGTTAATTAAATGCGTTTATTTTCTCTCATTTGTATTATTTTCTTCTATTTCTTCGTGCATTTTCTCACGTTCACATTATTAGTGAACGACTCAGTTCAAAAATACAGTTGCATTATTATTTGTAAACTGGTTCAAACTAGAAAGAGTTAAATGTGTTGGAAGATTGGTTTATAATTGCCTAAATTAATCGTTTCGTGGAAATAAGTTGTATCTTGTATATTGGAGACCGTCACGTAGAGAACATAAAAGCTTGTTGATGAAGAGGTGGGTGACTAAATAAATTCAGCTATAGATCTTTGCTCTTACATGTAAATATGTCTACTACGAAGTAAAGCATTTTCTTTGCCAAGTAAATAGTAGTAGAAAAGGTTAAGATTATTATACTTTCATCTATAAGCAAGTCATGACACTGAGACAGTCAATAGTCATGATGATCATGACAGGACAGAAAACTAGATTACCCATGACTTGTTAATATTATTAAATCAATAAAGTGGGTTTATAATATGCAATTGTAGAAAATTGTTTTTCAACCAAGAGAATTTTTTGCTTGTTCTATTAACAGTTCCTGTCACTACTTAACTCATAAGTTATTATACTCTCTGTAGTAGAGGTCGATAAAATTGGCAAAAGGAAAATATTCCCACACTATATCAAACAAAAATTACCTGTGTAATTGTGCACACGTTTGGTGGAGGAATCGGTAAGACACTTGCATCTTATTAAGCCACTTCTACTACTACAAGGAGCAGTTATCAGTAAACGTGGTTGCAATTGGTAAGTACAGCCAAGAAGAAGGAGCCAGTTATTGCACTTTTATCTTCGTCGCCTTCCTTCACTCACTCTCACTCGTTTCATATAGAAAGTGGTCTGTGTCAATGCGTCTTTTATTTTCTTTCCTTTTTATTGTCCTATACAGATAGTAGGTATAATAGGATAGTGAATGGATGGATGAGGCAATATGGCAATGTATATACCTATGTACTCACAGTTAGTTATGTTGGGATAGGACGTGTGCATGGATATATTTAACAGTTTATGTTTAATTTCAACTTGTATACCTACTGCATATATTACAGCTATCTGATCTTTGTGGTCTTGTTTGGTCATCTAGTACTTTACATCCATATTAGAGAAGTTCACATATTATATGATATGATATACATAATGTTTCCTTTCCGCACTCCCAACATCCTTGCTCTTGGCAATGCATACAATAGTACAATAAAGAATACAACTGCAAACAACAACAGAAAAATGTCCGAAAGGCTAAAAAGTTTATTTAACAGCTCATCGTATTTTAAGAGAATTCACAGTCAATTTCTGGCCTGGGTTGTCGTCACATACACAGCAAGTAGACCTGCTTAGAATTCAAAACAAACTAAACATTTTAAATATTTCATAGCTTCTACATACACAATTACTTTTTTGTTTATATAAAGTTTAGTTTTTTGTGTGCCTGCAAATTAAATACTTACACTTAAAGTTACATTTACACTTATACTTACGCCATAAAGTGCTTGCATTTAATTATAGTGCAAAATCGTCCATTATTCATCAAATCTTCTTTTTTACACTAATTTCATCGAATATAAAAGAGATTAACACTAACAAACTTATTGTAAGTTCGTTAAAAAGTACAGTAAGTTGTGTCTTTGTTAAATAATACTCAATTGAAGCACGAAAATGAACCTGTTTCTTTGTTCTACTGCTCTAATCATTCTGTGCGTTCAATATTCGGATGCATGGTTTTTGAAACGAGCGAACTTGAGAAGATATGGTGGGGGACGACCCAGAATCAGTAAGTGTAGATAAATCTCATGCTAAGCAAACTACAAAATTTTATATAACATCTAAAGCCAAATAATTTTCATTCCTATCTAATATTATTCCTTTAAATATTTCATGATTTACGAAATTACATGTAATTACGTAACTATAATATTCAAAACTGTGGTGACCCATGAAATTCATCTCCAAAAAATAAATAGTACAGAAAGTTGTTGAATATTTGAACTGCCTATGTAACCATCAGGTTGAGGTAATACTAAAAATATTGCTGCCTAAGGATTGTAAGGATTGATGCGTAAAAATGTTTTAAAGAGAAAAACGGTTAGATTTAACTTCAGAGAAATCCTGACAGAGACATAAAAGTGAAGATTGTATGTATTATTTACCTTAGTTGTTGGTGACGCAATTTCAATGCCTGCGGCGGATGAAGTTATGATGCAATACGTGAAAAACACTGCAATAGAGAAAATGAAAGAGTATAACCTGAAGAAACAAAAGGAAAACTCAGGGGACGACTATTACGAGTTGCCTTCGGCCTATTATCCGGAAGAAGTTGGCGGAAGTGCTAGTAGTGACTCTATAACTATTGGACTACCTATGCCTTTCATTCATACCAAGTCAAAGCCTAAGCCAAAGCCCGTGATCGACAGTGATACCGCTTACAGCACAATTAAAGATAAGTACAAAGAGTTGTATCCCGAACCCGAACAAGTTGAGTACTCCTCTTCGTCATCTCCGAACTACATGAAAATGATAAAAATAGATTTGACCCATGGATCTCCCAAGAATACGGACAGCGTTGTAAAGTTCTTTAAAATGCCTGGTGGTGATTCTGTGAGCGAAGCAAGTGAAAATCACAGTAGCAAAAAGCGACCCATGTCTTTTATCATTCAATGGAATTTGCCCATGATGTTTCGAAAGTACAGATAATAATTTAACAGTTTAAAGTTTATAGGTTTGTTATGTTGAATTTTTGTTGTGATTAAAATATGATATTCCACACTACACTGAGAAATTACTAATTAACTCTTTTGGAGTAGTTTTCTCTTGCATAAGTAGGTACTTTTATATAAGAGTAACTTTTCCGCGTTGTTAGGTACCTTTGCAAAATTCTGGGTAATAGTTTATATGCCCAGGGCAGGGAGTATAATAGTTTTGAGTTCAAAGGAGTGACATTCAACAGATAAAGTACAATATAATATCCTAGATATACTCGCCTTACTATATATGAGATGAATTCATAATATTTCTGACATGACAGTAGGACCCCCGTCTAAGCAAAATAAGTTACTGCTCCGTTTCTATTAAAGTGTTTTACAAAGTGTTGGCAATGCCTACGAGGTGTGGGCTTTTCATAATCCTTCTGGATAGCCAACTTAGCATCTTAAAATCGTAAATATCCCAAATTAACTTTCTCCTTGTAAAATAAGTTATACTGTGGGTGTGGACTGAAGTGTGTAGTATCCCAGAGGCCTGACATTTATCATTCCACTTAAATGTATTACTTATCAACCCAGCACGAGCCTTGTATCCCATGTAGTAATTTGTAGATATACGCGTTCCCTACACGTAAAGTCTCGAAATATCTGTTATTTTTATACCTACCCAAGTACAATATTATACTTTTAAGTTTTCTATATTGCTTACTTGCCATATGTTACAATATACTGTAATAAATAACAAATTGTGTTGTTTATGGGTAGATTTTCTGTTAAAAATTACATTTTATTTAAGTTGATGTTTCTATCTAAGCTTATTGATACCTGACTGACTCAGCGTGGCTGTACGATTTGACTTTACGTGTAAACTTGAGCTTTTGCCACTAGAGGCAGGAAATAAATTACATATTTACTGTACTTGATTGTGATTGTAATATATATGCACTTACCATACGGTATATATGATAATATGCATGTTACAAAATACTGCATTAAATACTTTCATTGTTGAAGCAACACCCTGTTGTGTTTACTGATTTTTATTATCCACTTTGTATTGTTAACGATTCTAGATCATCATTTTGCATTGCATAAATATGAACAAACTGGGGTATGCATATTATGATAGGTTAGGCATATCATGTTACAAAACTGCTTTAGGAAAAGAGTCTCAATGATTACAAATGCAATTCAAAATTGATAATGAGTTTTCTACATCTTGAGGTTGAGATGCTATCTGCTGCTATAGAAGATCATCATCATGAACTGGAAGTAGAGAAAAGCAACAAATCCGGTTTGTCGAGCCTAACAGTTTGTAATTTTGCCAATCAAGTATTGCATACTACTACAGATAGTAAACACTTTTCATTAAACAATACCAAAACAATACCTATATCTATTTTTTGTCAATATGAGTTCATAAACATTTATTTGCGAAAAGGGAAACGGATGTCAAGAGTCAAGCAAAGAATAAATATAACTGGTTGACTATTGCACTTCTGTTTATAAACCGTAAGCTCAAAACTCGCTGTATGTGCATGTACTTGCGTACAACATAACATGAATTTGTTTTACGATGTGAAGAAATCGTTTACGTGTACCTACTACTGCCAGCTATATATTTCTTCAATTAGTGAGACATTTCGCGTACAGATTATTTTTCAAAAAATCACATTTTTCTTTCAGGTATTATTATGTGTGTGCAATTATGCATGTGTCACAGTCACAAATCATCGTTTGTTGCATTATAGAATAGTAAAAGTTTGTGCAAACACTCATTGTGTTTCTCCTTGTAAGAAAAAAGTAGAAAGCAATGTTAATTTACGTAGGTACTTGAATAATAATAGTATTTACAACAACAATGGTTAATCGCTGGTGTGACACACGTTAGTTCAACACTGTCATCTGCACTTCAGTTGTATACGTTGTAGAAATAAGCAAAACAATGTATGTAAGATGACTCATTGACATTATATAATTATTAGTAAAAATTATGCTATGTGTAGGTACCGGTATACATAATGCAAATCACCTTAGAGTTACATCACAAATGTGTGTTTCCGAAAGTCCGATTGTTCGCTAACATTTATTTTCATTTCATGATTTTTAGATTTATTATCAAAGTAGGTACCAAAGTACCAATCTACCGAAAGTATTTATCTCCTATGTGATATACAATATTAGGTATGCATACTACATGCAGGATATGTTTTTAAGTGCCACTACATAAGTAGCAGGTATTTGTTTGTGTAAACAGAAACAAACGAAGTAGGTATTAACAATTGTTGCCACTTGTTTACATTCATTACCACACTTTTATTGGTTCGACATTTATTATTTGATCGTTAGAGAGTAAATTAATGACAAAAGTAAATAAATTAAACACGCAAAAATTTATAGATACAGAAATCCGCTTTCTTTACTGTTCGTGTACAGACTTCTCATTTACAACTTGTTTCTCACATTCTATTCTTTTTTATAGCATGCACCTACGTACTTACATAAGAATTAATTGTATCATGATGGCAGTAATATAAGTCTTTGCATTCATTCACCATACAGTTGTCATGTATTATATCATACACAATTTTCTGTTTATTGTATAATTCTGCAGACTAGTAATTATAATTCATAACTCTAAATGCCTCTATAGGGATCGCACAACTTAGTAAGTCGCAGGTTGATTGTCTCTAAACTTTTACATGCGATGCAACCACGAACATCGATCATTTGTTCTTACTTCCGATTGTGAAATTACAATACTCATTCTAAATAATTTGATGCAATTGTATCATTTTCTAAAAGTAAAGTAATGACACAGCATTTAGATAAGTTACATAAGACTATGACACATTCTTAATACTTGTCACGTAATTATCATGTAAAACAAGTTTGATGCATGCAAATGTAATGCACACTGCACATAAGAAATTAATACTAACCCAGCTTTTTAGGTAAATGAGATCTGCTTTTACAAAGCAGTCATAAAGAACAGACGTCAATCTAATCGAAGCGATGGTGCATAAAAATGTTACCAAAACTGGTAACATTTTTACGCTTCCAGTACAGTACATCTTACGAAATTGCATTTTGTGCCAATTACCTTTCGGCCTCGCCTTGATGAAACTCATAATGTATCTTAAATCACAAAAATACTTTGACGATTGTTTTTATACACCATTAATTAATAACAGCATGTGTACTTGATATGATTTTTCAAACAGACTGACCTTTTGACATAATATGTGTACTGCATCCAAATATGATTCAATACCTATATCTTTTGGTCAATTAGTATTAAAACATTTGCGTAAGAACATCGTTTAGTAATCACGAGTGCAGTTTACAGTATTCAATGGCAATGTAGAGGTTGAATAATGAATAATAATGATGTCGATATTAATCAAGGGCGTATCTAGGATTCACAAATTGAGAGACTCATTGACAAAAACTGACGATGAGTAAATGTTTGTCAAACAAACATTTTCTTCCGTAAGCGGGGGGCTCAAGCCCGGTGAGCCCGGATACGTAGATATGCCCTTGATAATAGTAAGCACCTACCTATTACGTATATTCACACTCAGTAATTTCTATAATTGACCGTTTTGTTCAATTAACATAAAATAAGTTGTGTTCCATCAATGAGTATATCCAACCATAGCTCCCTAGATCTCGAGTTCGCCCTGATCCAACAAAATAATCTTTCAGGCTTATCCTTTTATTCAAATTGAAAACAATTCTATACAATGATAAGTAATTACATACTAGTAAACTTACTTACAAACATGTAATCAAAAGTTGGTTTTATCCTAATGTTGGGCTATTAAAGTTCAAAAAGCAATACCTACTTCGGAAATGTATTTTTATTGTTAATAATTATTACTCTTATGACACTTCGACGCGATAATACTATCTTCAGGCTAAAGTCAATTGTCTGCAAATGATGAGTAAAAGCTCCATGTGCATAGCATTGGCGAGGAGTAATTACATACTGTCTATTATTTGACTCTAAGATAAAATTGAGAAAACTTGGGAATGAGGAAGCTAGAAATTTGTTGCAACACATTGAACTTTGAAGTTGCATCCTACACAGAGCAACAATCTTGCGTTTTCGTATTTCAAGACACCTTAAGACTCGACACTCGAGGTGTGGTTTTGAAACAATCATGACATGTTTCCTTATCCAATCAATATCTCCATTTCAACTCTAAGAGGTTGCATTATGATGATTACAATATTATAATTTAAAGTCAAGGAACTCGTAAAAATACTTTTACAGATATGGTACATTGTGCGTTACTTAAATTGTATTCACACTCAATGATGCCGGCATATTTATCTGCTGAAATCTCATACAGATTCCAAAATTATTATCAATATGTTGACAAGTAAGATTTTTCAAGTTATAGCTCAACTCAACTGGTCAGTTTTGTACGCAAATGAGTATGAAATTAATACGACAGACGAGACGCATGGGTAGAATTTAGCGAACTCATTTGAGATGGTAGTCAAAATCGTATGTGGTCATACAACAACAAATAAAAATGTTAAAAATCTACCAAACTATTTATTTTGACGTTCAAGAACTTAAGGCATCTTCACCTGCAAAGGCGTATCTACGTATGAGCTTATAGGGCTTGAGACCCCCAGATTCTCTGAAAATGTGGAAAAAAATTGCGGCCTAAGATCGCAAATTATATAGGAATTTTTGCATATGAGTCACGAAATCTTTTTACGCCCTTCCCTATTGCTAAATATAAATACGCCCTTGTTTGCCAGACCAATTGAATTATACAAGGCTGAGAATACAAAGGATCAAAGATGCATTTGCTTTATCGTTGTAGTTGTAGTTGCATGTGTTTTACAAATTATTCCACGCAATCCTTAAGTGTTTTATTATGTTGTATTTGTATCATATGAACCAAAATCATGTAAATTGATTAGTAACACAGATTCATGCATTTTTCACCTTTGAAACAATCGATAGAGATTCTTCATGGAGAATACATAAACATTTAGGTAAATATGATGATGTGGCTGTGGAAAATTTAATGCATCTACATACAGTTGAGTTTATATAGCGTTTAGTGTTCGTCATTATTAGTACAAACATTTCTCTGCGGGAAATCTGTGGTGCGTATCAAATTGTGAATAATGAGGTAAGACCTGACCTGACCGACACTGACGCTGAATGTTGAAGCCTCATCATGTCATGTCGTGTCAAGCAGCACCTACCTATATAAACATCTTTACGTCATAATAACTTACTCAAGAAAATTCGATTCATATGACTTTAACTGTCAGTTAAATCTCCTAGAGACCTGTGTATTGACTAAGCATGAGTATTCCCCACAGTTCACTAAGCCAACATATAAATGTGCAGCTTAACATGAAGATCACGAACCAGTTTACACAAAGTTCACAGAATTCGAATGAGACAGACCGATTTATTAAATATATGTGTAATGTATGCGGATACATGGTACACCAAACAATATTTCATTTAGCATTATTCACGCTTAGCTACCTACCTGTTATTTCCATACAATTAATATGCTCTCTTAGAGCAGCAGAAGGTATCTCAAGAATGACAGTGAAAATTGAATTAAAATGATTTAGCACTTGTCATGTTATAACAAAGTTAATACCTAGACCTAGGATAGTCAGAAGTTCTATCTGTACATATTGCATTAGTATTCTATAATGCGACTGTAATATCTGTAATATTATTTCTTTTAAGCAGTTCAATGTAAAATCGTATACCTACAAGTATTAAGAACGGTATTGCATATATGTAAATACATATCTGTACTATTCAGCATTTACCATTAGTAATGTGATGAAGGTATATAGGCAAGTCAGAATTGGTTTGTGTGCCTATGTAATTTGGTTGTCCCAAGAAAAATTATCTTCGCATATCACAATCTAACAATAAGTGAAGAAGACAATTGAATTCTTGAAAGGTAATTTGAATGGAAATTCATTTTTAATAACGTCAGAGAGTTCTTGAAGGGTTTTGTATGTCATGCTTTTGCTTACATGTTTTATTTCAAAGTAAGACAATAACTAGATAGGTAGTTGAATTTTATTAAAACAGGTTTGATTTTTCGTATTTTACAAAACACTGCCTACCAAAGACACTTTAAAAACTATTATGCTTTGGTTATACAGTCTTCGAGTCGGTCTCTCTTACTTAATTGAGGCGTGCATCTGTACTAGAGTCTTGTTTGCATAGTTAGGTGGTCAATGATGCTTAATTGACTTAATTATGTCTTAAAGAAAACTGAACATTCCAATAGCCTATTTAGCTAGAAAATTATACGGAGTAGAAATTTTAATTTCTATAATATATCTGTCATTATCAATCACAAATTAATTGGAAAGGAATGCCAAGGTCAGAAACGAGTGTTTAATTTGCATTTATATACATAGAAGTAAATAAGTTGTCTTAATTCTTTGTAAATCCACATGGGTGTTGCGCATCTAATAAATCTTCCCGTAGACGTTTTGGATTATTGGCAACTGTATAGTACGTAAAGACGTAATTATCTTCTAAATGACGGGAGTTTCTTTGTGGTAACAATACACTTTCCAATATGACTAACAAAGCGGATCCGCGAACAAGTATCAAGTAAGCTACTTGCGTTTATAATGCGCAAAAGATGTATAAATGATAAACATGGATAAAACTTTTGCCTTTGTCAGATCCTTCAATAATCGTGATTTATTAATGCGAACAATTGAATGTATACCTGGCAGTAAGAGGTAAAAAGAGGAGCGACTTAAGGATGTTATTCTAAAATGTAATTTTGCAAGTACATTTGTGCAAATGTACATGTAAAATGTACATAGTACATATACAAATATTATGAGTGGTTCTTTCTCTGAGAAATTCTCTCTCATTTATGTACCCTGTTCGTTCCCAAATGAACCCTTCTCATCTATAAGGAACCAAATGAACACTGCTCATCTATAAGGAACCAAATGGACACTTCTCATCTATAGGGAACCAAATGAACACACGTAAGAGTAGTAGTACCTGAATGCATGTAAAAGTAGTAGTACCAGCATACATGTAAAAATGGTAGTACCGCTTATACATGGGATCCAAATTCCGTATCCATACAACTTATACATTAGATCCAAATCCCGTTTCTATACAATTTATGACTATCAACTCCTGCCTTTGTTTCTATGTATACAATTACAACTATTTATACTTATTACCATTGTTCGTTGTTTACCTCCATGACTAACTACAACTTTGATGATGATGAAACTATACTATTGTTTAACTTATGACTAACTACTAATTATGTAAACTCAACATTATCCCCAATGTTACAATATTCTAAAAAGCGAACAATTTATTTCTAGATGTACCTTAATTTACCTAAGCTTTTGTTCTGTTTTT